>BLSH010025682.1:29221-44778 GCA_018402905.1 Glandirana rugosa
ACATTTTGAATCACTTTCACACTTGGCTCCGGGTTCACCGGCGGAACGTGTGGACACTGTGGCTCCGTACAACGGACTTCCGGGTCCTTCATGATTGGCGGGCCCATCTTACTCGGCACTGACCTTTTCCCCCTTGGAACGGGGCTTGTCTTATGCGTACCCAGTGCCAAAAAGATTAGGTGACTCTTTAGCATCGGCTTCTCCGGCGGTTTGGAAACGCGCCCGGGAGACCGTCTTGTTTGTTCCGCAGTCGAAATGCTTTTCTTTCGACATCGTCGGTTCATGTGGGCATTCCGGGATTGATGCAGGTTCCGTACGTTGAGCTTAAGGAAGCCCACGTCAGTGGATTAGAAAAACCGTGACCCATGCGTATTCTGTTCGGGGCAAGGTTCCCCCTTTTCCAGTCACGGCTCATTCTACCCGGGCGGTTAGTACTTCCTGGGCCTTCAGGCAACATGCCTCGGTGTCACAGGTGTGCAAGGCGGCCACTTGGGCCTCGGTTCACACTTTCACTAAGTTTTACAAAGTTGATGTGTTTGTATCTTCGGATGCTGCTTTTGGCCGCAAAGTTCTGCAGGCGGCAGTGTAGGCGCGTTTGGCGCCTTCTCAGAGGTTCACTTGGGTACAGTTGTTTGCGTTTACCCACCCCTCTTTTTTGACACAGCTTGGGGACGTCCCCACAAAGTCATGAAGAGCTGCGTCTGTCAGTGAACGTAGGAGAAAAAGGGATTTTATTAAAACTTACCGTAAAATCCTTTTCTCTGAGTTCACTGACAGACGCAGCACCCACCCCTCTGGGCTCTGTTTTGGTACGGCTTGTGTACAAACTGGAGAGCTCCTCTGGGAGGGGGGTTTTAATGTAGGAAAAGAGGATGGCCCCCAGGGGAGGGGCCAGCTGATTTCTTTTCCCTGCCTAGTTAACTCCTGGTAGGACGAACATAAAACCCCACAAAGTCATGAAGAGCTGCGTCTGTCAGTGAACTCGGAGAAAAGGATTTTACGGTAAGTTTTAATAAAATCCCTTTATTCACTACAGGTACTTATATATCGCTGTCAATTTACACATATATTGTACATTCACGTCAGTACCTGCCCTCAAGGAGCTTACAATCTAAGGTCCCTAAAGCCTCGTACACACGGTGCGACAGTTGCATGAAAACGGTCGTGCAACCGCTTGTTGTACGATCATCTGACCAATAGTACGTGCGATTAGAACAGCCGACGTGAGACGTACAACAAAAGTTGGATGAGCAGACTAGAAAACTTTGGTTGTACAACAAGCGGTCATACGACTGTTGTATCGTGTGTACAGAGAAATTGGTCCAACAAGTTGTATGTGCAAAACACGCATGCTCAGAAGTCAGGAACACTCGGAAGTGTCCATTCGTGTAAACCTACACTCCTAATTCACAAATGACATTCACCTGAACTTCCCCTTTATACGCTCGTAACACGTCACCACATTAGGCTTGGTCGTACGATCGCTTAGTGCACGTCAGTATGCGAGACACAACAGCCAACATACGATTTTGGACGTCCGGTCATTCGACCGTCGCATCGCGTGTACGAGGCTTTACTCACATTCAGACATACACATACTTGGGCCACTTTAGACAGGAGTCAATTAGCCTAACAGCATGCCTTTGGAGAGTGGGAGAAACCCAGAGCACCCAAAGGAAACCCACGCAGGCACAGGGAGAACAAGCAAATTTCAGGCAGGTAGTGTTGTGGTTGGGATTCAAAACCGATGAACTTAGTGCTTTCAGGCAGAAGTGCTAATCACTTACCCACTGTTCTGTCTTTTTACTGTTTTGCTTCAAATCGAATTTCAGACAAAATTTTCGTTATTGGAAGATTTGAAGGTATCTGAAACTTCGAATCACAAACGACTTTCAGCAAATCCGAAATATATTATAACGAAAAGAAAAAATTGAGTCATTTGATTTGTTTCCTTCTGACCTTTTGTTAATGTTTTAAGCATCATAAATAACGTAATGACATAACGAATTGATTGCATTAACATTTTTCTTTATTATAAAAAATGCACTACATATGAAATGGAAACATACAACAATAAATATAGTAAGGTTTAAAAGTGAAATAAGGTGATGGTTTCTACTTAGGCTGCTTTCACATTGCTTCATTGCAAAAATGCAGCAAAGATGCAGTAGTTTTTGCTGTTTTTTGTCACACTTTTGATGTGTTATTACTGTGATTGCATTGCATTTTTTCTCTGTGCACTTACCACAGGTGATTTGCCCTTTTCATGCATTTTTTACTGCATTTCCATTCATTTCAATAGAGCAGTGTGCTTTTGGTGCAATTTTGTTTACAGACCAAACATGCACCAAAAATGCAGCAAGCAGGGGTGTAGCCATCAGAATCTCCAAATCATAACATAACGAATGAATCCAAAATGAATTTCATTCCATTCGGTATTTTAGGATTTGGAGATTCTGATGAATCCACCTCCATCCAACCCAAACAGGGTGCATAAGTAATCTTCCGACATAGCAAATTAACATGTAAAAATTAATATACTTTCGAATCAGTTTGGAACAATGTATATACGAAATAACTCCATATATACTAGATAAATACCGAAAACTCATCATGCTAACATAAAATATATGATGAAATTAAATTATTACCTTAAAGTGGTTGTCAACCCAGGTTTGGGAGATATGTAGGGAACCTACAGGTAAGCCTTATTATAGGCTTACCTGTAGGTTCCCTACATATCTCCCAAACCTGCACGGTTTAGGAAATATATAGTGTATTGCGTGTGCTCACGTCATCGGGCACATGCCAGTGAAGAAACGGCCTCTGTGCCGTTCCTCCACTGTGATCGTGCCGTGACTGGCGGGAGTGACGTCACGCGACTCCGGCCAGACACAGAGCTGGAGATAGCGGCCCCGGAAAGGAAGAGGGGCAGAAGATGGACGCGGTCTGGAGCAGGGACATCGCTGGCTTCCAATGCAAGTGTGTGGCACATAATGGCCAAATATGCGATGCAAACTAGCCCATTATGCTTTTACATTGCAGGGTAACATAGAGGAAGTAAAACCCATCAGGGTTTACTTCCTATTTAACAAATGAATGTGAAACTAAATCAATATTTCCGTCATGCTCCTCTCTAGTGCAGTGTCACTATGGTGTCATTACACTGCTCTGGTGTCTCTGATCGTTGACCAGAGAAGTATAATGTGCCCATAGTAATAAATATGAAGTGTGGAAGCGCTACCAGAAAGAACAAGTACAAGCATATATAAACAATAAACAAACATGAATGTGCAAATAGATGCTCCCAAATAAGCCTGTAATAAAGATAAGGTGATTAGTGCTAAATACATATAGTACACAATAAATGTGAATAATTCATCTTCTCTGAAGTGACAGTTCTAAAAAGTCAAATGTGTGTGGGAAAAACAACAGTCCCTTTAAGATTGTGCCAATGATGGGTTAAAATAACTATTATTTATCTTCTTTCTATGTGGCCTTTATGGTTTTCTTCCTACCGATGTGGAATCAAATCAATGAGTGCAAGGTGCTCCCTTCACCATTCACCAGGTGAATTGGCCGCTCACCTTAATTGGGGACCCCCTCTCGGGTCAATTCAAGTTTAGGATGTATAATACTTTTCTTTCTCTGGATATGTAGACTTAATGAAAATCAACTCCGAACTCCTTCAGGTGCTAATCGCACACAGGCTAGATGAAAGTGCTAACTGCACCAATGCAAAAAAAATGTTAATCTCACCTGATTAAATTAAAAGTGCTAACCGCACAAGTAGTGGGTAATAGTGCTAATCGCATCAGTAAAAAGTAAAGGGTGCTAACCGCACAAAATCCAGTTGATCTTTTCCTTCCCAAAGAGTATAGACAACTTGGTGTGGGAAACTTCACCGCAAACACACTTTGTGCGGGAGACTTCAAAAGCCTCAGATAGTTTTAAACGAAGCTCCCTTAATTGGCGACCCCCTCTTGGGTCAATTCACGTTTAGGATGTATAATACTTTTCCTTCTCTGAATATGTAGACTTAATGAAAATCAACACCAAACTCCTCCAGGTGCTAATCGCACACAGGCTAGATGAAAGTGCTAACCGCACAAATGCTTTTAAGAAAATGTTAATCTCACCAGATTAAATTAAAAGTGCTAACCGCACAGGTAATAGTGCTAATCGCATCAATAAAAAGTAAAGGGTGCTAACCACACAAAATCCAGTTGATCTTTTCCTTCCCAAAGAGTATAGACAACTTGGTGCGGGAAACTTCACTACAAACACACTTTGTGCGGGAGACTTCAAAAGCCTCAGATAATTTTAAACGAAGCTCCCAGGTAAGCATGAAAAAGAAAAAACTTCATGTGCAATATGTTCAGCAAATACATGAATGAACCATGCCACCCCTTTAAAAAGCTACTCACATTTTATTTAAAAGTAAACAGCATAAAAACAGGTAGATGATCTTACGTTTAAGATGCAGAATACCACCGCCAGGCTATGCCTCTACATGTTACGCAACCTGTCGTCGTGGCTTCGTCTGGAGTCAAGCCGAGCGGGTGCAATGGGGTGGATTCTATAGATCTTTATGTTGTAAATTGATTGCAGCTGTTTGTGATTAGGGCGTGCTGAGCATGTGCGGTCCGGGCGCTCTGATTGGTGTTGTCATGGTAATCTGGATGTGTTGAGAGGACGGCCAGTGCGGCTGAGTGAATTACTCCGCTCACACATGCTCAGTAGCCATAACAGCGGCTATTTTAGTGTAGTCTTATGGATAGGATGGATCAGGGGGGACAATTATTCATGTAATCACCACGCATTCTAAGAATGTGCGATAATAAGTCTTCATGTGGCTAGACGCCTGCACATGAGTAAAAAACTGGTTTAAGACTTGCTAAATAGAAAATGGGAACTAAGATTCTCGACGGTAAACCGGAGGCCATTTTCTTGTAGTCCTATTACATAGGACATTCGGCCGGTTCTATTGAAGCCAGACAAGCATATTTTAATTGCTAAGGGGACTTAGAAATAAAAGCTTGATATACATAAGCACAAAAGGGGGATATTAGAATATTGGTGAATAAAAAATATAAAATGTAAAAAGTTATGTTAGTGTGTGAACGAACTAAGTGTTGGCCAAGACTGTTAATGATACTAAAACAAACATAGTGTTAAAGTGAATGGAGGAAACAAAATTAAGGCGTACATATCCAAGGTGAAAACGCCTTGGAATCCTAAAAGTATATAGTAATTAGATTGGGATCAGCGATGGATGTTTATAGACTAGGGAAAAAAAAAATAAGTTAAATTGGCTGTGTGGAGGTAAGATGCCAAGGCATAACCCAGATGTACACATAGATACTAATTAGGACTTGACAAGCATAAACAAATAGCCCCTTAAAATTTAGAAAATGATAAGCATAAACAAATAACCCCTTCACACTCACAAGTAGGAAGGGGATCTCTAAATATAATTTCAAATAGTCACTTCAACTATGTAATACATATATATCAAGGGAACATTCAGGTATGGGTAAGGTAATCTGAATATATATGGGGCTAATAATTGGCCAGTTCCTATGTATATATATGATAATGTCTGGTGAGACGTTTTGGTACTTAGTATCAGAGTGGTGGAGAGAAAGGTTCACTATTGTGGATATAAAGTCCCTAATGTAGGTACAGTCTACTGATGATTCTTACTCATGGTGCTGGGAATATGAATGTAACTAAAGGCTGACATCCTTATTTCTAAATGTAACCTAATAGGTGTAAAGGTACTCAACACTGGTTAGGGGGTGGATCCCCAAACAGTGTGGTCGTAGGCCTTAAGGCCCTTTATGCAAAAGTTGCATTGATCCTAATAATTACTGATAAAACAGTTGACATCACAGTCCACATTATGTCCTGTTGGCTGGAGGGTCTGCATTTCATGGATCCAGAATGATTCTCGCTGACTCAGGTTAGTTACCTTGTTACTTCCTCTCCAATGAGGATGATATTTTTCAATAGCCCAGAACCTGAGAGACGAGGGATCTTTATTGTGATGGGTGGAATAGTGCTTCGATACACTATGTTTCGGGAACCCTTTAGTGATGTTTTGAATATGCTCTCTAATTCTCTTCCACATTGGGCGTTTGGTCCTTCCTACATACTGAATTTTGCATGGGCATTCCAGGGCGTACACAACCCCTCCTGTTTTGCATGTTAAAAAGTATTTAATATTATAAAAAGAGAAAAATTTCTAGCAACAACCACTGGGAAGGTTTATATTTTTCTTCTCAGTTTTATTACACGCATAACAGCATTTACACGGATAGAACCCTTTCCCTGTGAAGAATGTGAACCCAGGTCCTCTAGGTGGATCTACTACATTTTTAGCTAGCTTATCTCTTAATGTGGGGGGCTTTTCTGTATGTGAATTTGAGGTGCTCCGGTAGGATCTGTTTGAGGTGTTTATCTGTTTTAAGTATTGCCCAATGGCATCTAAAAATCTTTTCAATCTGTTTATGTTGTACTCCATAATTCAAGATGATGGGCAGGTTGTCTTCATATATTTCACCCCGTACTTTTTCCTCAATTAATCCTAGTCAGTTCAGTTGGTCTATTTCTTCTATCCTCTGTTGGATGTATTTCTCTTGATATCCTTTTTGAACAAATCTATCCCCAATTATTGCTGCTTGTTCTCTGTAGTCTTTATGTTCCGTGCAGTTTCTTTTTAACCGCATGAATTGACCTTTGGGGATGTTCAGTAGCCACGGTGCATAGTGGCAGCTGGTGTTTGGTATGTAACTGTTTCTATCTACTGTTTTAAAATAGGTCTTGGTTTGGAATGCGCCCCCACCACTGAGATAGTGAGATCTAGGAAATTAATATGTTGTTGGTTTATTATGAAATGTTTCTATCATTTGTATTTAATTGATTTAGATGTTGTAGTAGATCTTCTTCTGTGCCATTCCATATTATCAATACATCATCAATGCATCTTTTGTAAAGTTTTAATTGGGGTGGTGGGGTTGTGTAGATACTGGTATTTTCCAACTCTGCCATGAAAATATTTGCCACGCTGGGGGCAAATTTTGCTCCCATGGCTATACCTTAATTTGTTTGTAGAACTGGTTATTGTGCCAAAAATAAATTATGCGTTAGGCAATATTCCAGGCTCTGCAACAGAAACGCTCATTGTTTCCTTGGTATGTTGCTATATTCTTTTAATGCCCATTTCGTAGCTTTAATTGCTTCCTGATGTCCAATCACCGTGTACAGAGAATTCACATTTGCTGTAGCTAAAATGCAGGATCCCTCTTCAATCTTTAGTTTGTTAAATACTTGGATTAACTGTTTTGTATCTCTTAAGTAAGCTTTGGTTTCTTGTGCCAGCAGTTGGAGTTCTATTTTCGTCCCATTCATCCCCGAGGGGCTCATACCTGTTAGATGTGGGTACCGGTGGAGGTGCACATGCAAATGTGAATGAATTTTAATGCTTTTTAATAAAATCCCTATCTTAAACGATTCAACGCTATGTTAGCCCTTCTTTTTATCTTATGACGATACAACATTGCTGAGGTCCACCTGAGGAGCAGGAATTATACCCCAGTGGGGACTGCGCTACTAGACCCAGTGGGGTCGCCCCTTGAGGTGAGCAGTTAGTGACACCGGGTGGTGGAAAGAGGTGTGCACGGTTTCTTGTTTGAAGCACTTTGTATATCATCTTGCACAGCCGCAGTTTTTTGGCCAACCATCATCCCTGCGGAGCAGGACATTTGTTTCACTTGCACTTTAAAGGACACTGTTTGAAATTATTGCTGACAGCCAGCGGTTGTGTCTGGCTATAGCACCTGCACTTTTATATGATCATATATGTGACGTTTGATGCACGTTGATTTTATACTATATGCACTCTTATTGATTGTATTATAAACAGAATATATATGCACGCTTATTTATACTGTATGCACTTTTCATTTTATATTTAGTTATTTTATAGAATATATACTTTATGCACAGGTGGCATTTTATGCAGGTATAAGAGATTTTTTGTAATGTTATATTGCGCTTCACTTATTTATATATATGTTTTTCTTGTCAGTGGGGGGTCACTGGTTATAGTGATAGCAGCAATATATTCCATATATATTCAGTAAGATTTATCACTGAAGGCAATTACACAGGCGGCGTGGTATTGTTTAGTACTTTAATTAAAATATGCTTGTCTGGCTTCAATAGAACCGGCCAAATGTCCTATGTAATAGAACTACAAGAAAATGGCCGCCGGATTACAGTCGAGAATCTTAGTTCCCATTCTCTATTTAGCAAGTCTTATACCTGTATTTTACTCATGCGCAAGCGTCTAGCCACATGAAGACTTACTCTTGCGCATTCTTAGAGTGCGTGGTGATTACATGAATAACCGTCCACCCTAATCCATCCTATCCATAAGACTACACTAAAATGGCCGCTGTTATGGCTACTGAGCATGTGCGAGCGGAGTAATTCACTCGGCCACACTGGCCGTCCTCTCAAAACATCCAGACTACCATGACAACACCAATCAGAGCGCCCGGACCGCACATGCTCAGCACGCCCTAATCACAAACAGCTGCAATCAACTTACAACATACAGATCTATAAAATCCACCCAATTGCAACCGCTCGGCTTGACTCCACACAAAGCCACGACAGCAGGTGGCGTAACATGTAGAGGCATAGCCTGGCGGTGGTATTCTGCATCTTAAACGTGAGATCATCTACCTGTTTTTATGCTGTTTGCTTTTAAATAAAATGTGAGTAGCTTTTTAAAGGGGTGGCATGGTTCATTCATGTATTTGCGAACATATTGCACATGAAGTTTTTTTCTTTTCCATGCTTACCTGGTAGTTTCGTTTAAAATTATCTGAGGCTTTTGAAGTCTCCCGCACAAAGTGTGTTTGTGATAAAGTTTCCCGCACCAAGTTGTCTATACTCTTTGGGAAGGAAAAGATCAGCTGGATTTTGTGCGGTTAGCACCCTTTACTTTTTATTGATGCGATTAGCACTATTACCCACTACCTGTGCGGTTAGCACTTTTAATTTAATCTGGTGAGATTAACATTTTCTTAAGAGCATTGGTGCAGTTAGCACTTTCATCTAGCCTGTGTGCGATTAGCACCTGGAGGAGTTTGGTGTTGATTTTCATTAAGTCTACGTATTCAGAGAAGGAAAAGTATTATACATCCTAAACTTGAATTGACCCGAGAGGGGATCGCCAATTAAGGTGAGCGGACAATTCACCTGGTGAAGAGAGCACCTTGCACTCTTTGATTTGATTCCACATCGGTAGGAAGAAAACCATAAAGGCCACATAGAAAGAAGATAAATAATAGTTTGTTTAACCCATCATTGGCACAATCTTAAAGTGACTGTTGTTTTACCCACACACATTTGACTTTTTAGAACTGTCACTTCAGAGAAGAGGAATTATTCACATTTATTGTGCACTGTATGTATTTAGCACTAAGCACCTTATCTTTATTGCAGGCTTATTTGGGAGCATCTATTTGCACAGTCACATTTGTTTATTGTTTATATATGCTTATACTTGTTCTTTCTGGTAGCGCTTCCACACTTCATATTTATTAGTATCTTCTTTGTGTGACACACATTCAGTGGAAGCAGCAACCAGGCTTTCTATCATCACAAAGCAGCACACCTCTCCCTTGTTACAGTTTATACCCAAGTCATAAATTAGATTGTGCAGCAGCTATGGAAGTTTGTGTTTTTTTAGAAACAAGAGACATAAACCTAGAGGAGGTATATAATACCTCTGACTCAGACCAGTCAGATGTTATTGAGAGCTCCTTTAGAAAATTAGGACATCTCATGGAAAAAAAAGATTAACATTTGGTGGGACATAACCTCACATGATAGATATATTAGAGAGAATCTGGTTCCAAGAAGATTGAGATGGGATGTACCCATTTATGATGGATTATCGGACCAGGAATCTATAGATGAATGGTATGAGTTATTTCAAACTAAAGGTATAGAACTATTGAAAATGCTATTAAAAAGGAAACAAAGAAAACAAAAGAAATTGGAGCAGCAGATCATGGAGCATAGAAAAAAACTAGAACCCTATAAGGACACACAGGAATTCAAAGCACTGGCCAATCAGCTTACAAATGACTTGCAATTTAAAGACCAAGAAACAAAGAATCGTAAGAAGAAAAAGTATCAGAGAGACAAAACAGATTATACTACTAATCAGGTGTTCAAATGGCAATTGAAACTTAGAGAAGAAATAAATACATCAAACACCAACACCCCAGAAAAGGAAGTCAGAATCGACACTAGGCCAGAATTGCGCCAGATACTCCAGACCAAAGGCAAAAATCCCCAACACCACACCATAGAGAATGGGGACAACAAACACCAAGGAATCAACATAATCCGAGGGAAAACACAGGCCAATATGGAAGAGGCCCCAGAGTTAGTAATAACAATTGGAGAGGGGAAGACCCCAACAAAGAAGATACACAAACCATTATATCTACAGACACAATGAACAACATAAAAATAGAGGGAGGAGTCCCTATTCATCCCACTACCAAATTCAATCTCAGAGAAGATATTCTCCACCACCTAGATCAAGATACGAGGCACAAAGGGAGTACAGGAGAACCCCCCCCCCCAATAAGGACACGTCACAACTCATATAGAGAATTGGAGTATTAGCCTCGAAGTCCCTTACCCACATCTAACAGGTATGAACCCCTCAGGGATGAATGGGATGAAAATAAAACTCCAAGACATTTTTTAGAGGAATGGAGGGGGGAGATGACCCCTCGATGGAGAGAAACACACAACAGAGAGGGAAGAACCCCAGAAAGAGGGGATGCAGAGCTGGATGGAGGAAGAAAAAGAAAAAGGGATCATTAGGAGAAGGAATTGTCAACCTGACAAAAGTACAGCTTACAAAAGAGGAAACTCTAGTCCTTGATAAAGGTCTCAAATACGCATAAAAACGAAACATGACAAAATTTGATGTATATGTTGACATACAACGGTATACAAGAAAACTCAACATCAAAAAATATATGCTTTCCAAACCATTGGTCAGCACTACTAACCATCATTCGAAATATCAACATACTAACTTTAGAAATAGGTCACTGTTCAACTCACCAAACACAGACAATAGCCACATAGAAGTTTTTAAACGTCTGGTAACACAAGATTTACAGAAACTGGAAATCAAGAAAGTGAAAGAAGCTAGAAACATGGAAATAGGAATAAAAAGATTAGAAAATCGTAAAGATCTGGTCATTAGACTAGCAGATAAAGGGGGTGCCATTGTGTTACAAATGAAAGAAGCCTACCTTACCGAGTTAGAGAGACAATTGGCAGACCTGAATACATACATAGCTCTAAGAGGAAATCCTACCAAATCATATAAAAAAGACTTGGAGCAGCTGGTGAATAAAGGTGTATCAAAAGGACTACTTAATAAAAAGGAACGTAGATATCTGGTACCAGATACCTGCCGCATCCTGATCATTTATACGGTACCTAAAATTCACAAAAACAGTCAGAATCCACCAGGGGGACCAATTGTAAATGGCATACAATCAGTAGGAGCCAGAATGGGACAATATCTTGATCACTTTATGCAACCGCTGGCACAAGAAACCAAAGCTTACTTAAGAGATACAAAACAGTTAATCCAAGTATTTAACAAACTAAAGATTGAAGAGGGATCATGCATTTTAGCTACAGCAGATATGAATTCTCTGTACACGGTGATTGGACATCAGGAAGCAATTAAAGCTACGAAATGGGCATTAAAGGAATATAGCAACATACCAAGGAAACAACAAGCGTTTCTGTTGCAGAGCTTGGAATATTGCCTAACACATAATTATTTTTGGCACAATAACCAGTTCTACAAACAAATTAAAGGTATAGCCATGGGAGCAAAATTTGCCCCCAGCGTGGCAAATATTTTCATGGCAGAGTTGGAAAATACCAGTATCTACACAACCCCACCACCCCAATTAAAACTTTACAAAAGATTCATTGATGATGTATTGATAATATGGAATGGCACAGAAGAAGATCTACTACAATATCTAAATCAATTAAATACAAATGATAGAAACATTTCATTCACGTGGGAAATAAACCAACAACATATTCATTTCTTAGATCTCACTATCTCAGTGGTGGGGGGTGCACCCCAAACCAAGACCTATTTTAAAACAGTAGATAGAAACGGTTAAATACCAACCACCAGCTGCCACTATGCACCGTGGCTACTGAACATCCCCAAAGGTCAATTCATGCGGTTAAAAAGAAACTGCATGGAACAGAAAGACTACAGAGAACAAGTGGCAATAATTGGGGATAGATTTGTTCAAAAAGGATATCAAGAGAAATACATCCAACAGAGGATAGAAGAAATAGTCCAACTGCACCAACTAGGATTAATTGAGGATAAAGTACAGGGTGAAACATATGAAGACAACCTGCCCATCATCTTGAACTATGGAGTACAACATAAACAGATTGAAATGATTTTTAGATGCCATTGGGCAATACTTAAAACAGATAAACACCTCAAACAGATCCTACCGGGGCAACCCAAATTCACATACAGAAAAGCCTCCACATTAACTACTTCAGCCTCGGAAGGATTTCCAGCTTTAGGACCGGAGCACTTTTTTCAATTTGGCACTGCGCCACTTTGCATTACCCAAACAAAATTTGCGTCCCTTTTTTCCCACAAATAGAGCTTTATTTTGGTGGCATTTATTCACCACTGCACTTTTTACAAAAAAAGAACGGAAATTTTGAAAAAAAAATGATATTTTCTACTTTATGTTATTACAAAAATAAAATAAACTAAATTTCCGTCATAAATGTTTGCCAAAATGCATTTAGCCACATGTCACGGGTAAAAAAAAGTCAATTAGCGTATATTTATTGCTGTACGCAAAAGTTATAGCGTCTACAAACTAGAGTACAATTTCTGGAATTTCCGCAGCTATTATTTTATGACTGAATATCTCATTTCCTGAGGTGCTAAAATAGAAGGGCAGTACAAACCCCCTCCCCCCAAATACTTTGGAAAGTAGACACCCCAAGGAATTTGCTGAGAAGCATGTTGAGCACAGTGAATAATTTATTTTTTTGTCATAAGTGATTCAAAAATGACCAAAAAAACCCCAAATTTACACAAAGTTGTTACTGAAATGATATATTGCTCACACATGCCATGGGTATGTTTGGAATTACACCCCAAAATACATTCTGCTGCTTCTCCAGAGTATGGGTATACCCCATGTGTGAGTCTTTTTGGAAGCCTATCGGCATACGGGACCCCAAAAACCAATCACCATCTTCAGGATTTCTAAGGGCAATGATTTATGCCTTCACCTCACGCTACCTATCTCAGTTGTGGAGGCCATGAAATGCCCAGATAGCAAAAAAAAAACAAATTACCCCATTTTGGAAAGTAGACACCCCAAGAAATTTGCTGAGGGCCATGTTGAGTCTATGGAATATTTTATTTTTTTGTCATAAGTGATTGAAAAATGACAAAAAAAAAATAAAAATTACACAAAGTTGTTACTGAAATTATATATTGCTCACACATGCCATGGGTATGT
Organism: Glandirana rugosa; assembly: GCA_018402905.1. NCBI lineage: Eukaryota > Metazoa > Chordata > Amphibia > Anura > Ranidae > Glandirana > Glandirana rugosa. The sequence goes on from BLSH010025682.1 coordinate 42,871, forward strand.
GTGGAATTACACCCCAAAATACATTCTGCTGCTTCTCCTGAGTACGGGGATACCCCATGTGTGAGACTTTTTGGGAGCCTATCGGCGTACAGGACCCCAAAATCCAATCACCGCCTGGAGGATTTCTAAGGGCAAAAATTAATGCCTTCATCCCATACTACCTATCTCAGTTTTGGAGGCCATGAAATGCCCAGATAGCACAACCCCCCCAAAATGAACCCATTTTGGAAAGTAGACACCCCAAGCTATCTGCCGAGAGTCATGTTGAGTCCATGGAATATTTTATATTATGCCACAAGTTTCGGGAAGATTACCATTTTTTTTTCACAAAGTTGTCACTAAATAATATGTTGCTTGAACATGCCATGGGTATATGTGGGATTACACCCCAAAACACATTCTGCTACTTCTCCTGAATACGGGGATACCACATATGTGAGACTTTCTGGCAGTCTTGCTGTGTACGGGACCCCAAAATCTAATCACCGCCTCCAGGCTTTCTAAGTGTGTAAAAAGGTGATTTTACTGCTCACTCCCTATCACAGTTTCGGAGGTCATGGAATGCCCAGATAGCACAAACTCCCCCCAAATTACCTCATTTTGGAAAGTAGACACTCCAAGCTATTTGCTGAGAAGCATTTTGAGTATTTTGCAGATCTCACATTTTGTCATAAATTTTTGAAATTTTAAAAAAGTAAAAAAAAAAAAAATCTGTTTGTTTCTTCATTTTCCAAAACAAATGAGAGCTGCAAAATATGCACCATGCCTCTTAGCAAATAGCTCGGGGTGTCTACTTTCCAAAATGGGTTCATTTGGGGGGGGGTTTTGTGCTATCTGGGCATTCCATGACCTCCGAAACTGTGATAGGGAGTGAGGAGTAAAATCACCTTTTTACGCACTTAGGAAGCCTGGAGGCGGTGATTGGATTTTTTTTTTAAATTTGGGGTCTACTAAACTCTAGATCTTTCCCCAGCTCTTAAAGCATCTGACCACACCAAAATCGGTGTGATAAGATGCTTTCCCAGTTTTCCAATAGCGCTGTTTGTAACTGGCGAAACCAAAGTCACAAAATGTTCACAGCCTCCGGTTTCTTAGGCCATGGAGATGATTGGAGCCACTCTAGTCTTCAATCAGCTCTATGGTCAGCTGGCGGAACCACCAGCTGCATGCTTGCGTTCCCCGGTGGGACAGGAGAGCCTGAGAAGACCAGCAACATACTAGTATGTCGCTGGTCCTTGTTGGGCATATATTGTAATGTTCTTTTTTTCATGAAAAAATAATCAATCAGTGGTTATGCCCACCATTAGAAAACCTCCCTTCATCCTCCCACTTCTAATGGTGGGCATAGCCACTTTAAAAAAAAAATATACCGGAGCATAGGGGCAATCTGCTTCAATTTCCACCCACTGCCCCTATGCTCCGGTATATTTGCTCTTTTTTAACTGTGGTGTTGAAATCACCGCCAACAGCGCTGGAGTCGCTGCTTTATGAATGGTGGGAGCAAATGCTTTTGCTGTCACCATTAATAAATCAGTGCTGCAGCTGAATGGTGTACCTGAAAAGGAATAAACAATTAATAAAACACAGAACATAAAAAAATTACATGCTAAAAAGAAAAAATTATAAAACACATTAACAATATAACATTACAGGTAAGCATTAACATAAAAAAATACATACCTGCAAAGAAAACATGATAAAAACAGTAACAAACAGGTATGCATACAAAATATTAACAATAGAGAGAGAATAGAGAGAGATTAGAGAGAAAACAAGAGAGAGAGAGAAAAAAAAGAAACGTACAACTGTTTTTGTTTTTTTTATTTTATATTTTTTTGTTTTTTTTAACTTTTTTTAATTTTTTTTTTGTTGTTTTAATTTTTTTTTTGGGGGGGGGGGGTTTTGGCA
>BLSH010025682.1:52879-66599 GCA_018402905.1 Glandirana rugosa
TTGGACATCTCTCGTCACCGTGGGACACTCTATCGAGACTGCTGCCTCAACACCAGGGACGATCTCAGTCCGCATGGTCTGGGGCAAGACGACAGCGACTACACGTACTTGGCGTCCCGAGAGCATACGTCGGTCATGATCACGTCGATGAGGAAGACCACTGGACCGTTCGTGGTCACCGGATCATGTAGGTCCAGCATCTACTTGGTCGTGACGTCATAGTACACCACTGCACCGTGTTCCTTTGAAGATCTGTAAGTCAGGCAATCAATCACTTTAGCAGTTGACTATTGACGTTTTTATGTACAGTCATTCAGGCCCCAAACTTTATTATACCATGTAGCCTAAATCTCTGCTGTTACTCCCCTGCCCGAGGGCAGGACTCCAAGATTAGGGTTGATATGCACTGGTCAACTCCATAAAACTTGTTGAATGGCATTCCAGGCTCCTTCCAGTAGTGTGCAGACAAGATATGATTAGATTTCCTATTTCTTGCATTATGGAAAAACCATTTTGCCCTCCAACAGGGGCATTACTTGTGCTAGCCACACCAGATTGAACTGCACTTATGGGACTCTCCACGTCACCACATGATACTGCAGTGCTGGTTCATCTACGACCTGGATGTACTAGGCCACTGGTGCTTGCCAGGTCACCAGAAGGAGTAGCTGCACTAGTACTGGCTGCATACGAGAGCCCTGCGGTTCATGCACATCAGCGACAGCAGAACGGGGTCTGGTACGCCTGACTCTAGCAGGGACCACAACTCCGTCGTCAGAGCTATCTCACAGGGTGCCACTGCTCTCTACAGGTTCATATGCTGAGCCTGATTCTGACAGTGAGACTTCCCCATCGCTCTCATCTGTCATACTCAGCATATTGTAGGCCTCTTCGCTAGTGTACATGTGGCCAGACATTTTGGACTTTCTAAATTTGATACGTACACTAGCGTGACTCACAGGCAAAAAAGCGCACCTGGTTGTCAGTGCCTGTTTCAAACGCTACCAAATTCACTGTCAGAATTTGCAGGGATCGGGCGTGATCTCTGTGAATGCTGCAGATATGTGTGTTGTGTTTTGTAAGTGACAGCAATCTATTGATCCTGCACTTGGGTGGGCTGGACGGAGGGGCTAAACGCAGGTGCTAGCAGTTATCTGGGCTGATCCCGCTAACACTGCATTTTTTAGAACCCTAATCTAGTGGGGACGCTAATATAGATCTGATCAGATACTACAATAATATCTAACACCTATCTAATGTGCGTGTGTGCGTGTCAGAGTACCTCACTAACTGACCCTGCCTGGCGTATACGCTGACCCTAACGCACGCTAAAACTTAGCTGGGGTCACTGCCGGGCGATAGGGGGTTAAAACCTATACAAGGTATTTACGGCGGGTAATCTGATTGAAAAAAAAATAACTAGCTAGCTAGCGTCACCCGTGACACTTATACGGTGATCACAGGTGACAGGGGGCAATGAAGGGGTTAAAAACTTTATTGGGGGGCAAGGGGGGTATTTACACATAACTAGGCCTACTAGTAACCTAACCTAACACTGATTTAGTGTCACAAGGGTCACAAGTACAGCGATCAGTAAAAATCAGATCACTGCACTATATGACACTGTGACAGGGTGTGACAGGGAGTGAAAGGGTTAACTGGGGGGCGATCAGGGGGCAATCAAAGGGTTAAATGTGCCTATGTGTACTGGTGTCAGTGTGCTGTTGGTGCAACCCACGTTTCTAGATGCTCCTTCCTCGCTGAAACCGAAAAGGGCTTCAGGGAGGAAGTTGAGCTCACTTCCTCTGCCTCTGTTTACATTACAGAGGCAGAGGAGCAATGTCATTCGTCAGGACCGATCGGAAGAGCCAGGCCAAAAATCATTGACCTGGCCGTGTAGAGTGATCAGTCCTGTGACGAATCAAACAACAGTGCACGCGCCGTGAGCGCGCGCTTGTGGTGCACGATCGCAGCCGCCGTCCCCGACGGCGTTTCGCGATAACGAACCAACTTGCCGCCGTCACGCTGCGGCGGGCGGTCGGCAAGTGGTTAAGAGATAAGCTAGCTAAAAATGTAGTAGATCCACCTAGAGGACCTGGCTTCACATCCTTCACAGGGAAAAGGTTCTACCCGTGTAAATGCTGTTATGCGTGTAATAAAACTGAGAAAAAAATATAAAAAGAGAAAAATTTCTAGCAACAACCACTGGGAAGGTTTATAATATTAAAGACTTTATAACATGCAAAACAGAAGGGGTTGTGTACGCCCTGGAATGCCCATGCAAAATTCAGTATATAGGAAGGGCCATACGCCCAATGTGGAAGAGAATTAGAGAGCATATTCAAAACATCACTAAAGGATTCCCGAAATATAGTGTATCGAAGCATTATTCCACCCACCACAATAAAGATCCATCATCACTCAAGTTCTGGGCTATTGAAAAATATCATCCTCATTGGAGAGGAAGTAGCAAGGTAACTACCCCGAGTCAGCGAGAATCATTCTGGATCCATGAAATACAGACCCTCCAGCCAACAGGACATAATGTGGACTTTGATGTCAACTGTTTTATCAGTAATTATTAGGATCAATGCAACTTTTGCATAAAGGCCCTTAAGGCCTACAACCACGCTGTTTGGGGATCCACCCCCTAACCAGTGTTGAGTACCTTTACACCTATTAGGTTACATTTAGAAATAAGGATGTGAGCCTTTAGTTACATTCATATTCTCAGCACCATGAGTAAGAATTGTCAGTAGTTACCAGACTGTACCTATATTAGGGACTTTATATCCACAATAGTGAACCTTTCTCTCCACCACTCTGATACCAAGTACCAAAACGTCTCACCTGACATTATCATACAGTATATGTACATAGGAACTGGCCAATTATTAGCCCCATATATATTCAGATTACCTTACCCATACTTGAATGTTCCCTTGATATATGTTTATTACATAGTTTAACCACTTCAGCCCCGGAAGGATTTCACACTTTAGGACCAGAGCCCTTTTTGCGATTCGGCACTGCGTCGCTTTAACTGAAAATTGCGCGGTTGTGTGACGTTGTACCCAAACAAAATTTGCGTCCTTTTTTCCCCACAAATAGAGCTTTCTTTTGGTGGTATTTGATCACCTCTGCGTCATTTCTGATCGCCGCTATAAACAAAAGAAGAGCGACAATTTTGCAAAAAAACCCAAATTTCTTACTTTTTGCTAAAATACAAATCCAAAAAAAAATATAAAAAAACATTTTTTTCATCGGTTTTGGCCGATTTATATTCTTCCTCATATTTGTGATTAAAAAAAAATCGCAATTGGCGTTTATTGATTGGTTTGCGCAAAAGTGGTCGCGTTTACGGATGATGAGAATTCATTTCTGGGATTTTTATTTTTTTTATTTTTTACTAGTAATGGCGGCGGTCTGCGATTTTTAGGGGTACTGCGATATTAGGGCGGACATGTCGGAACATTTTGACACTTTTTTGGGACCATTGGCATTTATACAGCGATCAGTTCTATAAAAATGCACTGATTACTGTGTACATGCCATTGGCAGTGAAGGGGTTAACCTGCAGGGGGCGCTCTAAGGGTTAACTGTGTTCCCTGGGCGTGTTATTACTGTATGGGGGCTGCCCTAACAGGGGAAGGGAAGTGATCACAGCTTCCATGTAAAGGAAGGCTGTGATCACAGTCCTTCCCCCCTCACAGAACGGAGGTTCGTGTTTACTTACACGGACCTCCGTTCCTTCACTCCGGGGGGGGCATCGCGGGTTGCCGGCGGAGATCGAATCCGCCGCACCCGCTCCCTGGCCCTCCCCGTACACAGTGGGCGTGCGCGCTCACTGTGCGCGATCTGGCAGCCGCCGTCATATGACGGCGCTTTTCCTTAAAGAGCCACTCTATCGCCGTCAAATGCCGATCAGCGGTCGGCAAGCGGTTAAGTGACTATTTGAAATTATATTTAGAGATCCCCTTCCTACTATTTGTTTATGCTTGTCAAGTCCTAATTTAGTATCTATGTGTACATCTGGGTTATGCCTTGGCATCTTACCTCCACACAGCCAATTTAACGTGTTTTTTTTTCCCCCCTAGTCTATAAACATCCATCGCTGATCCCAATCTAATTACTATATACTTTTAGGATTCCAAGGCGTGTTCACCTTGGATATGTACGCCTTAATTTTGTTTCCTCCATTCACTTTAACACTATGTTTTAGTATCATTAACAGTCTTGGCCAACACTTAGTTCGTTCACACACTAACATAACTTTTTACATTTTATATTTTTTATTCACCAATATTCTAATACCCCCCTTTTGTGCTTATGTATATCAAGCTTTTCTTTCTAAGTCCCCTTAGCAATTAAAATATGCTTGTCTGGCTTCAATAGAACTGGCCAAATGTCCTATGTAATAGGACTACAAGAAAATGGCCGCCGGATTACTGTTGAGTTCTCATTCTCTATTTAGCAAGTTTTATACCTGTCTTTTACTCATGCGCAAGCGTATAGCCACATGAAGACTAATTATCGCGCATTCTTAGAGTGCGTGGTGATTACATGAATAACGGTCCACCCTGATCCATCCTATCCATAAGACTACACTAAAATAGCCGCTGTTATGGCTACTGAGCATGTGCGAGTGGAGTAATTCACTCGGCCGCACTGGCCGTCCTCTCTACACACCCAGACTACCATGACAACACCAATCAGAGCGCCCGGACCGCACATGCTCAGCACGTCCTAATCACAAGCAGCTGCAATCAACTTACAACATACAGATCTATAGAATCCACCCCATTGCACCCGCTCGGCTTGACTGCAGACGAAGCCACGATGGCAGGTGGCGTAACATGTAGAGGCATAGCCTGGCGGTGGTATTCTGCATCTTAAACATGAGATCATCTACCTGTTTTTATGCGATTTACTTTTAAATAAAATGTGAGTAGCTTTTTAAAGGGGTGGCATGGTTGCACTTTCCAGGACTTTTTTACAGTCATTTTTGTGCAGAAAAGTTTGGATCCCCATTGACTTCAATGGGGTTCGGGGTAAAGTTTTTTCTTTTTCATGCTTACCTGAGAGCTTTGTTTAAAATTATCTGAGGCTTTTGAAGTCTCCCGCACAAAGTGTGTCTGTGGTGAAGTTTCCCGCACTAAGTTGTCTATACTCATTGGGAAGGAAAAGATCAACTGGATTTTGTGCAGTTAGCACCCTTTACTTTTTATTGATGTGATTAGCACTATTACCCATTGCTTGTGCAGTTAGCACTTTTAATTTAATCTGGTGAAATTAACATTTTTTTTAAGAGCATTGGTGTGGTTAGCACTTTCATCTAGCCTGTGTGCGATTAGCACCTGGAGGAGTTCGGTGTTGATTTTCATTAAGTCTATGTATCCAGAGAAGGAAAAGTATTATACATCCTAAACGTGAATTGACCCGAGAGGGGGTCGCCAATTAAGGTGAGCGGCCAATTCACCTGGTGAAGGGAGCACCTTGCACTCTTTGATTTGATTCCACATCGGTAGGAAGAAAACCATAGAGGCCATATAGAAAGAAGATCAATAATAGTTCTTTTAACCCATCATTGGCACAATCTTAAAGGGACTGTTGTTTTTTCCACACACATTTGACTTTTTAGAACTGTCACTTCAGAGAAGATGAATTATTCACATTTATTGTGCACTATATGTATTTAGCACTAATCACCTTATCTTTATTACAGGCTTATTTGGGAGCATCTATTTGCACATTCACGTTTGTTTATTGTTTATACTTGTTCTTTCTGGTAGCGCTTCCACACTTCATATTTATTAGTATCTTCTTTGTGTGACACACATTCAGTGGAAGCAGCAACCAGGCTTTCTATCATCACAAAGCAGCGCATAGCCACCTCTCCCTTGTTACAGTTTAATGTGCCTATAGTGACATTGCACTGCTCTGGTGATAGTGATCTTTTTTTGTTTTGATTTAAAAAAAAATGTAAGAAAAAATAGTAAAAAAAAGTCATAAAAACTAAAAAAAAAAAAATAAAAATAAAGTTAAAGCAGAATTAAAGCAGAAACCAAACATTTATTGTATTGCAGTTTACCAATTCTTAGATCTGATGGCTGCATTTGTTTTCTTTTTTAGGCTTTCCTTTATTTTCCCCGATGATCTGGACAGCAAGTCTGTTTTTGTTTTCCAACAAAAAAAGCTCTCCTCCAAATGTATCAATGAAAGCCTCGTACACACGAACAGATTATCAGACGAACGTTCGTCCGTTTTTTGTTGCATGCTAGTCTCATGTCGAAAGTGAAGAGGTTACTCATCATACGAAAATTCTCGTACGACAGAATACAACTTCAGAAGTGATCTAATGTGTTGAATAGTTTCTTTTGTTTCTGAGCATGCGTAGTCTTGCTCTTACAATTTTTTCGGACGAAAACCATACTAATTAAACGAAAATCAGACGTTGTGTTCACGTACGATTAAAATATTATAGTCTGCACGTCTAGCTTTTGTAGTACGAAAAATTGGAATCGGCTGTTGAAAGCATCATACTAACGATCCGAAAATCGGTAGATCATTCGTCAGACGAAATTTTACTTCTGATTTTCGTATCGTGTGTATGGGCCTTTGGGCTGTTGAGACAAACCATTTACCACTGATGGGGGAGCATACAATGGTTAGCTTTAACTTATTTATGTAAAACCTTTATTCCAACAGCAACAAAACTGTATGCTGTATCTGCTTGTGTAACTGTAGCTGGAGTTTGGTTTCAATTAGTTAGTGTATCTAAATTTGCTAGTACATCTAGCACCTCCCTCCCCCTAGACTGACAATGCTGCTGTCCAAAGGTGCCCCTGTGCTCCTTCATCCAGACTGGGGACACTGTAATACAGGAGGTGTTTTACTGGCCAGACGACCAGCTGAAAACAAAGCCTAAAAAATAAAATAAATGCAGCCACCATACCTAAGGATTAGTAAGTTGCAATATATTATATTTTTGGTTTTGGGTTTAGCACTGCTTTAAGGGCTCATTCTCTCTTGTGGTGCTCACTGAGGAGTGATCTGCATTCAGATTGCTCCGTATTCCCATCGCACACGTTCCTGGATAAGCTCTCAAGGTTTGGGTGCTGTAGCAACAACCAGCTGGAAACTGGTTCTGAAAGTCACAAGGAGATATTTGCCAGCACACTATGGATCGACAAAGTAGCGTCCAAACAGATTGTTTATTGCATGATCAAATCACAGGAATAATGCAACGTTTCTGAGTCTCACAGGACCCCTTCGTCAGGCATGTGAGGGGCACATGCCTGACAAAGTGGTCCTGCGAGATTCGGAAATGTTGCAATATTCCTGTGATGTGTTCATGCAATAAACAATCTGTTTGGACGCTACTTTGTCGATCCATGGTGTGCTAGCAAACATCTCCTTTTGCATTCAGATTGATCTTCAGAGAGAATTGAACAGTGTTAACCCCCAATAGACACTGCCTGCACGGGGATGTATGGAACACTTTTTCATCCCCATGCAGGTAAACACAGGCCTTGCATTGGCTATGCATTGATACACATTGTGTAAATGAAGCCTAATACCAGTCACAGTGTCCCCGATCACCGCCACACCAATCCTAGTGTCCCCATAAGGTCTCATTGGGCATACCCTGTGCGAGAGCCGAGTTTACCCACATGGGGATGTATCCCTGTGCAGGCCGTCCCATCAATGTCTATTAGGAAGCATCAGCTGCATGAATGTCAGATTGCTCCCAATCTGACATCCATAAGCATGCAGGTGCAAGACCTTGAATGCAGATAGTGTGACCAGCCAGTCAGAGTGTTCCCAATCACTCTAGTCACAGTGTCTCCAGATCAGTGTAGCCAGCAACGATGTTTCTGATAGCCGCCACTCCAGTGCCAATGTCACCATAGCTACTTCAGCCATCAACAGTGTCCATGATCTCGGCCACATTACTACAGTATCACCAGAGCCAGTGCAGCCATCGACATGCATTCCTGATCATCGCCACACCAGTGCAATGTTGCCTCTGCCTGCCGCCTGTACTGACCATGTTTCTCCCTATTGTTTGGACCAATCCTTTGCCTGTTTATGGACCAGGTCTCTGCCTGCCACCTAAACTGATCAATCTTATCATCCTACTGATTTGATTCCTGAGAGACACCAGTCCCAGCCACCCCCAATAGACAACTGCACTCCTGCAACTACAGGATCCCTTTAGTTCTTCTTTTCTTTAGCCCCCCTGAACTTCCTGGCCAGTGCAGAAGGCATTCCTGGGGGCAGCCACGTACCAATAGGTTAAACTTGCTTGGCTTATAGGACCTGGAACTGCTATAAGTGAAGCTACACTAAGCTATATTCCCTAACAAGTCATACAAAGGTTGATTTGTGTGATACACGAAATACAATGTCTGGTACATAATCAGTACAAACACTGGAAAAATCTCACATATGTGGTATCGCCATGCTCAGAAGGAGTAACAGAATGTGTTTTGGGATGTAATTCTAAGTATGCCCATGCTGTATGTGAGAAATATCTTATTAAATTGACAACTTTGTGTAAATAAATGAACTTGCATTTTCTTTCCTCATTTTCCAAAAAACTTGTGGAAAAAAACGAAGTCTTCAAAAGGCTCACCATGTCTCTTAAAAATACCTTGGGGCGTTTTCTCTCTAAAATGTGGTAATTTTGTGGGTTGTTCCACTGCTCCAGGGCCTCCGAAAATGTGATAAGTAGCCAGGAAATTAGATGCATATTTTATGCCCCTAGAGTGCTTGAAGATGCCACTTGGATTTTGGGCACCACTATGTGGTTAGGCTGTAAAACATGTGGCATACTCAAGAGAACTAGTAGAATGTGTGGGTGAATTTCTATGTATGCCCATGCTGTGTGTTAAAAATATTAATTTACAAATTAGTGTAAAAAAAATACATTTCCATTTTCTTTCTGCATTTTACAAAAATGCAAGGCAAAAAAAATACATTTTCAAAAGACCCAATATGTCTCCAAAATGTGCTTTCCAAAATGGGATAATTTTGTGGGTGTTTCCACTGTCCTAGCGCTCCAGGACCTCTAAAATTTTGACAAGTAGCCAGGAAATGAAACACATAATTTATGCTCCTTGAAAGTCTACAGGTGTTCCTTGTATTTTGAGTCCCTCTATGCTGTTAGGCTCCGAAAACTCTCACACTTGTGGTAAGCTCATACTCGGGAGGAGTAGCAGAATGTTTTTTGGAGTGTAATTGTAAGTAAGCCTATGCTGTGTGTGAGAAATAACTTGTTAAAAAGACAACTAGTGACCAAAAAAAAATAATTGAAAAAATACGGTATTTAGTAAAAGGCATGGTGAGTTTTTTGGACTGTTTACTTTCCGAAAAGGGGTCATTTTGGAGGTATTTTTACTGTTCTTGTATTTTAGGGCCCCAAGAAATGAGAAGGCGGTCAGTACATCACTCTATATATTCACAGTGATATAAATGCACCAAGCAATAATGTACTAAGAAAGAAAATGATACATAAAGTGAAATCAGTTCATATGTTCATTAATGACATTCTTATGACATTCTTAGTGACATTCAGATAAATATAAAGTGCTTCCCGTGTTCAGGTTTTGCGCTCTCATGCAGAGGTTCTTATCAGAAGGCAAGAGCTCAAGACAAGGAGACCTATCTACACTTTGTTGAAACACTGCTGAGGGTCCAAACGACTGACACCAGATCAGTAAGTGATGTCGCTCATGAGCATGTAGTCTTACTTCTCAAACACTGCAGCACTCAAACAGTATGCAAATGAAACAAAAGATAAGCTTCATGGTGCAGTATACCTAACACCAAGTTTATTAAAAGGAATATGCACAACCACAGATAGGTATAAAGAACTTATATCATCCAGCGCTCTAAACGTTTCACCCTGAATCTAATACTACTCAGCAATTCGGACACAGACACGTCCATCTGCCTTCCTTTATTCTACCAAGCCCGTGGAAGGAGAGACCCCCGACCCAAACAGGGGAAGAAGTCGGGGACTCACCCATCTATACCTAAAAGAGGAGACCCACTATGATATAGAGGTCGCGGCATGAATCTAGTGACCTTCTAGCTAAGACTCTTGACCTTCCCTGGGCTGTCGTGGAGACGAGAAAGACGGATAACGCCCACCCCTTTCACCAGGTTCTCCCTTTTCCCGCTCACCTTTCCCTTTTCTCCCCCCCTTCTAGCTTGACTCCACCCCATAAATTCCTCCATACCCCCCCCTCACTGACCCCCCCCGCCCTACCCTTGCCAGTTTAATGAGTCGCACCTACCCACCCACAATTCGGGAATTCGGGCTACCGAACACGAGACCAACATAAAGTTCTCTCACCACGTAGATGGGAAAGAGACCACGTGCTCACCTTAACCCTGCGCTAACGTATCTTAACCAGACACCAAGTCATTGAAGAAACTTTAACACCCTTAACACGCACGGATTACAGTTTGACCTACGCCTTCAGCTGACGTCCTACGGGTGTGAGCCCAGGTGACCGCGAGCCATCCAGATATAGAGGTATCTATTTATATGCCCTTTTAATCAACCTGTGGATTTACCACTCTGTTTCTTTTCTTTCTTTTATTATATAGAATCACACTCGGTTGCACACATCAATGGTGTCACTATAATACTCTGTTGTGTTATTATACGTTTATAATGTCTCTACCTGCCCGATACATGATCCTATACAACGGTGCAATTTCGTTATTCTGTAACATTTGTTATTATATAGCTCTAATAAAGCGTTCATTGCAAAAAAAAAAAGGAATATGCACTCACATGACACAATGAGAAAACATGCAATACCCAGTATACAAAGCACTGCCACAGGTTCGGCTGGCGTGTGTCATTACATCACAGCTCTGGCCAACGCATTTCCCCTAAACAGGCATCAAAGTGAAAGGAGACTCCTTTCCTGATTTCACTTGAACTGATTTCACTTTATTAGAGTGATATCTTGGTTCACGTACCTAATTCGTGAACTGACTCTGGTTGCAAACCGAATTGGTATTGAACCGAGGCAAATTTTCCCACAGGGTTCAATGTAAATCCGGGTAATCCGTTCTGACCTTTTTTTTTTTTTGTTGTCTTTGAACCACAAAGACAAATTCTTTCTGACTTGTGCCCATAGAATCGAATGGAAGTCACCTCCAAGTCAGATCCCCATCTATATTGAAGCGACTTTACAGGAAAAAGAAAATAATTTACAAAGTTGCTCTCTACGAATTACCCAGGCAACCCCCTCCCTCCCTTCTCTGATTGGCCACAGGCAAAGTCGTCTGGCATGGGGGTCACTTCAGGTCATGTTGTAAGTTGCCCAAAGTCACGCTGAAGTCGCCTTGAAGTAGCGTTCAAATCGGATAGCAAAGTCGTCCCTGAAGTCGGATTGCCCATGTCTTCACAGTACTGTACACTTGCAGTGTCTATCTGTGACCCACAATCTCACCAGAGCAGGGAAAAGCAGGGAAAATGGCCACAAATTGTGTTCGTGGACTGAAGCGGAGTTCATGAACCGAAGCAAATTTTTGTGAACTCTTCTGTTCGTGAACCAAGTTGTTTGTGAACAGAAGCGTTCGTGAACCGAGCTACCACTGTATTTTTTTTCTTAGTGCATTATTTATTGGTACATTTAAATCATTGTGACTATATAGATTGACATTTTTTTCAATTTGACTGGTATATTTATGAATTATATGTTTTTTTTTATGTATTTACTTGTTCATATTGGGTTTAAAGAGATATGCACGCTTGACTTTGCACATAGATTTTTAGGTGCTGCATTCTCATGAATATTTTTGTACCACAAGCGTGACTTTATATCTCTATTTTTAGTCAGTACATCAGGATTGATCAATTTTCACATATACTGTATATACCATAACCAAGATGGAAATGAAAATGGGACTATAATGGTGCTTTTATTTATTTATTTTTTAATATCTATTTCAATATAACTTTAGGGTTAACATTCGTCAGAGGTATAATCCACAGTAAGATATACATTAGATGTGCAGTGATAAATCAACATCTTACGGATGAAATCTAAGTCTCTGAACATTTATATTCCTTATTAAGAGAAGGAGAGGGAGGTTGAAGGAAGAAAAGGGGGTGAAAGGGCAAGAAGAACCAGGAAGAATAGAAGAATTTGAGAAATTCTTGTCCGGCAGGGGGTGGTAATTGACATATCAGCGTAATATTTATGAATAGCTATAAAATTCTACTGAGATCTAGGAGCTCGGTTGAGGGGAACCCCCTGAAGTGACAGTGTCAGCAGAGGAGATAATGTCCTTATACTATGAAGTAGTCTTGAATTCCAGCCATGTGGGCCAAATTTTGGTGTGCTTACTAGTTTCACCTCTTGACAGGTATGTAAGCTCCTCCATTAAGCGTAGTTCATTAACTTTTTGAAGCCAGTGTTTCATGGTGGGGTTGATTCCAGAGGCCCGGAATACGGGCCTTAGCAGCATTAAGGAGATGTGGGGTGATGGAGCGCTTGTATTGGTCTATGGGCTCCTTAGTGTTGTGGAATACAGTCCAGGGTTCAAGAGAAAGGGAAAGTGCTGTAATTGCCCTGGTGAGTCGAATAATCTCCGTCTAGTATGGCTGTATGAGTGGGCAGTGCCACCATATGTGAGCATGCAAAGCTGTTTTACCACAGTTCCTCCAGCAAAGAGCAGAGTTAGATGGGGATATTTGATGCATTTTAGATGGTGTATAGTACCACTGTGCAAGGAGTTTATAGTTGGTTTCTGCAGTCTTTGATGAGACTGACAAAGTATGGGTTAGAGCTAACACTTTATCCTTTTGATTATCTGAGAGCTGAGAGTATAAGTCAGTTTCCCAATGGTTGAGGTATTCTGGGTATGTAGGGTGTTGTAGGGCAGTGAGTGCTTTATAGAACTGGGATACCCATGCGTTGGGGGATCCTTTGGGCTAAGCATGGCCTCAATTGGTGTTAGCTTCCGGAAAGATCTGATTGGTTGTGGTAAAGATTGGAGAAATTGCTTAACCACTTCAGCCCCGGAAGGATTTCCAGCTTTAGGACCGGAGCCCTTTTTGCGATTTGGCGCTGCGTCGCTTTAACTGGCAATTGCGCGGTCGTGCGACGTTGTACCCAAACTAAATTTGCGTCCTTTTTTCCCACAAATAGAGCTTTCTTTTGGTGGTATTTGATCCCCTCTGCGTCATTTCTGATCGCCGCTATAAACAAAAGAAGAGCGTCAATTTTGCAAAAAAACCCAAATTTCTTACTTTTTGCTAAAATACAAATCCAAAAAAAATATAAAAAAACATTTTTTTTCACCGTTTTTGGCCAATTTATATTCTTCCTCATATTTGCGATAAAAAAAATCGCAATCGGCGTTTATTGATTGGTTTGTGCAAAAGTGGTCGCGTTTACGGATGATGAGAATTCATTTTTGGGGTTTTTATTTTTTTTTATTTTTTACTAGTAATGGCGGCGATCTGCGATTTTTAGCGGTACTGCGATATTGGGGCGGACATGTCGGAATGTTTTGACACTTTTTTGGGACCATTGGCATTTATACAGCGATCAGTGCTATAAAAATGCACTGATTACTGTGTAAATGCCATTGGCAGTGAAGGGGTTAACCTGCAGGGGCGCTCTAAGGGTTAACTATGTTCCCTGGGCGTGTTCTTACTGTATGGGGGACTGCCCTAACAGGAGAA
>BLSH010025682.1:83911-97108 GCA_018402905.1 Glandirana rugosa
ATGAGCTAGGTTAGAGTAGGACTGTGAATTTGAAGATGAATTTTGTCACAGTGCATGCAACTACATAAGTCGATGGAACTTGTTTTAAACATTATTTACTTCTTGTTAAGAATATGTAAACACTTTGTTGTCCATAGCCTGGTTGCAAGTTCCCTTTACATGCGTAATAACATTTTCTAACAGATGTTTTGTTTGCCAGAGTGAACCTAGGGTGCAGAACTCCCACTTTTTTTCATTGTTTGCTCATCACATACCCTGCAAGGAATGTTTAGGAGCTGTATATTTTTACTATTACAGATTATATAGGACAAGACAGGAGAAGCTACCATTTAATTTTTGGAACAGAAGTCATTTTAAAGTACATAAAGGTTTGCCAATCTATTGCATGCTGCGGAGAGGTAGTGCCCACACTGTAGTCCATTGTTTAAATTATTTTCACATGCTAGCCTGTACATGCATAGAGCACCAAAAAGTATGTTTTTAAACAAAACTGATTAAAATGTCACTGCTTTTATACAATGGGTCCAGTTTATATATCAATACCACCCAGTGGTGTTCTTCTTTTGCAGGTTTTTTCACTCTATTTTAATGAGTAATTTAAAGCAGGTACTCATATAGCTCACATTTAGAAAATAAATAATGTGCAATGATATTTAAATGAACACATAGCTGATTTAATCTGTGCCTTTTATATCTGCCTATAGTTCAACTTTAAAGGAAATATGTTAGTAAAATGGATGGTGTCAAAGCTGACCTTACCTTGTGATAAAGATAGTTTGTAAATGCTAATCTAACCCTTTTGATTTATACATTGAATCACTGACCTGTAACAGGTTTAAAGGTAAGAACTTGCTATATCAGCATACTTGATATTCTGGATGTGTGGCTCAGTAGTGAAAGCAGAAGGTCAAGATAGCAACCAATCAACTAATATTTTCAGAAGGTGGTCAACAATGAAAACCATCTGTGCTCCTCTCATAACAGGTGTACTTTTACAGATGGTGAATCAACTACATTTAATTTAGACATGTCTATTCTAAGATTAAAAATGGCAGTTATCAACATAACTTAAGTGACTGATGAAAGTTAATACAATTTCCATTCTATCCATTTCACTCCTTGTTTCTAAACATCTACCCACTGCTAAAAATTGGTAATTTTCACTATAGTTGGACCACATTATGAACCAAGATATACATTTACCTTTAACCTGAATGGTCATTCCCATCTAACTACATCTCATCCTCTTAAAGTTTATTAGCAGCCAACGGGGAAGGAACTGTCATTTAGCAGCAATAGTTCATTTTTGATGTTCCTGGAGTACATCCTACAGGTGCACTACTTCATGTGCAGGTTTTGGACAAGCCCCAAGTATGACATTTAAATTGTGGATTTTCATTGTTGCCATTTCGGCTGCATTTAAAGACCCACTCACTGATAAATAATATATTAAAAAAAAATGTTTTTGCATTGGTACATGTCTCTCATAGCATTGCCGAGCTACCCATGTAATTTTTTGTACCAAAAGCTTGCAAAACAGCCTTCAAAAAGGCAAAAAAAAATGACAAGGTTTGGCTCCTATAGACTTCAATGGGATCCAGTACTATGCTTGGCACTTGCCCATTTAAGGCTGGGTTCATGAATCCTTCCATAGAGAATCCCTTGTCCCCCTTTTTTAACTCAAATGGTAAAAACATGCTTCAATGAATATGAGAGTCCAACAGAAGTTCATGTATTGGTGGTTTTTAATGCGTACTGCAATATATATTAAAAAAAATACATTTATAGAATTAAAGTCCACATCCCTATTGACATTGATAACATTTGTGTTTATAGTTGATTATAAAGTGAATCAGTGCAGTACAAATGTGAAAATTAATGTTAAACAGCAATTGAAGTGTGACGGTATACATACTATGGCACCTTTGAGTCACATGTATTGGACATTTGTGGTAATTAGTTTTAAATGAAAATCACATTGTGAACATTCAGTGGGTGATCACTGAATCATCTCAATGTAAATGTTAATGGGAAACAATCTGATAAAATCAGAAATGTAGCTTGTGTAATGTGACTGGATGAATAGTATGCAATTGTAGGCATGAAAAAATGAATTCTTCTTGGCTGGCTTTAATTGAAAGGTGTTTACAATGTCTGTCTCCAGAGTTAAGTTATTTGTTTGCAGATAACTGAAAAGTGACCGAATATAAATAAGGATGAAAAAAGTATTATAACCATTTCAAAATGGTTCATTTAATTGTTTTCTTGTTATTTTAATGGCCAATGTTTTCTGTCATATAACTTGTGTGTTGAATGGGTATCTGGGAATGATAATAAAAAATGGATTACAACAAAAATAGTCTGTACCTTTGGCACATAGCCAGGTAGCAATTCTGTCATTATTCTTGTCTGGATGTCAAAGGATAGCTTGATTCAGCATTCAATATTTCAGGAGTGCAGCCAGCTTGAAACACAACCTTAGAACATGTGTACCAGAAAACATTTAAGGAAACTGAACCATAGATGAACATTAAGCAGTCAGAGAAGATAATGACAGTGATTGCATATTGTGACTGTGGAACAAAGCAATACACATTGTGGTACAAGGTAAACCTTCATTACTGATCTCCCTAGAGTCTACTTATAGTGACTGGATTGGAAGATGTAGATTATATGTGAAACAAAGTTTGATGTGGGCTGTCAGCAGCGTATATTCCAGTTTTGCAAGTTCAGTTCCCTAGGCTGTTCCTCATTCTGCATTAACAGAGCTTTCCCTGCAGGGAAACTTTAGAAGTTGGCAGGCTTCTATGTGCAAGCTATGATATATATTATTGGAAGCACATGGCATGTTGTAATTAACCTTCAACTTGTGTCTTGAATGAAACTGCACAGAAAAGAAATTACTATTTTTATTTCAATGAAAAATGCCAAATAGGAGCCTTGCCAACTCATGTAAAGCTTTGCCTTGTGACATAAAGATGGCAGATTTTAATAGTTCTAATCCAGACTTGGGATGACAAACTGGGCAAAGTTTGGTTTGTAGAAGGTCCGGCAAGCCCAGGAAAAAAATTGCTAAACCCGAACATGGGTCAAGCTCCATTGAAGACTACTAGAGCTGAACCTTTTTTTCTTACCTTCTTTAAGGCCAATTTGAAAGTTTTGCTAAAAAAGGCACTGGTAGTTAGGCACTGCCAAGGGGCACATGTACCAGGGCAGAAAATAAACAAATAAATAATACTGTTTAGAGGAGAGAAGGTCCTTTTAATGAAGCTTAAAGTGGTTCTAAAGGCAGAAGCCATTAGCTCCTGCTGTTGTCAATCACAGGCAGTGAGGAGGGAGTGGGAGGCGACAAAGAATTCTGCGTGTGTCCCTATCCCTTTGACGTCAGTTGTGATGAAACGTACGTCGGGAGGGCACATTGGCGTCACCACTGCTCGATTTTCTGCCTGCGATACGGGAACCGGCCGGTACACGCTGATTGTTTTATACTGCAATGTGAGTACTTTTAATCCTGCAAATAAATTATTGCTCTTATGGTACTTCACTATCCCAGTCCTCTTTTTCTGTGGGTATTACATCTCCCTTTGAGGTCCGCATATTGAACATGGTGGACGAAAGGTCTTACCTATGACTTATCATGGCTGACCCATTGAGACGCAGTAGACTGGACGATATAGGCACCATCTGGACAGGCGGTTTGTGTCTACCTACCCCAGACCATAAAGAATCATCACTTTATTTATAGCAGTCTCCATTTCATTAGGTGGTGGACGCACTCTACTTATCCCTGCACTGGGTGTGATGTTATGTTTATGATGCACAAGTGACAATCTCGCAATAGAACGTCTCAAGAGTGAACTATTGTGTTTTGAGTGGATATTATCCACACCATTTGTGGACTGGACTTCTTTTATTCATCTTAGCGCAGCCTATATATAATACTGTATTTTATTTTAGTGTTTGGCTGCAGCTTGCTTTCTGACATTAGCGAGATTTATATCTTTGTCTAAAGAATTCTGTGTGTCTTATGAACAAACAGAGCCGGCTCAGGAGCGAGCACGCACAAGTGCCCCCCCCCATAGCAAGTGGCTTGCTTTGGGGGTCACTTGGCAGGGGGGAGGAACCAGGAGCACCAGTGGGAGATCCGAGAAGAAGAAGAACGGGGCTGCTCTGTGCAGAACCATTATAGCCATTGTCAAATATAACATTTATTATTTTTTTAAGATAAAAAGTTTACCTTTAGAATCACTTGAAAAGGCAACCTATAAAATATACAAATCCATTAACCACTTGCCGACCAACTGCCGTATAACTGCGCAAATCGCTGTAGCTGTATGGTGGCTCACGCAGGTGCAGTTGCAGGCAGGAGCACGGCGGCACGTGGCGGCACACGCTCGCGCCCACTGCATGAGTGTGCCTGTGAGTCTGGCTGACTCGATGTCCACCGGTGACCCGCGATCGCCCAGTACAGAGTCAGAATGGGGATCTGCCAATGTAAACAAGGCAGATCCCCATTCTGACAGGGGACATGACAGAGATCTACTGTTCCCAGTCATCGGGAACAGTGATCTCTGTCATGTCCCTGCCAGCCCATCCCCCTACAGTTAAGGGGAACACAGTTAACCCCTTGATCGCCCCCTAGTGTTTAACCTCTTCCCTGCCAGCGTAATTTTTACATTGATCGGTGCATTTTTATAGCACTGATCAATGTAATAATGTCACTGGTCCTCAAAAAGTGTAATTTGGGGTCAGATTTGTCCGCCAGAATGTCGCAGCCCCGCTAAAAATAGCAGATCGCCGCCATCACTAGTAAAAACAATAAAAAAAATACAAGTCCTTAAATCTATCCCATAGTCTGTAGACATGATAACTTTGCGTAAACCAATCAATATACACCTATTGCATTTTCTTTTACCACAAATATGTAGAAGAATATATATTGGCTTAAACTGATTAATAAATTAGTTTTTTTTCAAAATTTCGTTATTCAATATTCGTTTGTTTATAGCGAAAAAAATAAAGACAGCAGAAATGATCAAATACCACCAAAAGAAAACTCGATTTGTGGGAAAAAAGGACGTCAATTTTATTTGGGTACAGCATCGCACGGCCGCACAATTGTCAGTTAAAGCAAAAAAATGCTGTATCTCAAAAAATGGCCTGGTCATTAAGGGGGCAAATCCTTCCGGGCTGAAGTGGTAAATATCAAGCTTTGGGGAAGCAGTAAACCTGCACCGTACAGTTATTAAACTTTTACTGGTTTTAACATGTTAACCTAAAAGTAATTTTTAATATATTTAAATATCTAGCTTTAATTAAAATAAAACCTAATGGTACTATAATGAAGGCACTTTCTGTTATAGAGTAACAACACTCTGCCCCGTCTTCTAAATGCTCGTCTGTGTTTTACCCTGTCATTAGGAATTCCAGCGAGAGAAGACTGCAAGGGGTCATTTCAACACACATTATGCAGACATGTAGCACTGTTTTCACCATTAGGAAACTTGACCAGAGGAATATCTTGCAACCATTGCTGAAGTACATATGTACAGATAGGAAGTTGCTGCAAATAGACTGTAGGGGACCGGCAGCACTGCATTACAAAAAAGGATGGAAAAAATATTAAAATTAGGATTTTTTTTTTTTAAATGCACTTGTTTGATACAGAGAGCTTTAGATGTTGTTCAGTTATTGTCTACAATGATTTTAAATATAGAAACATAGAGACTTAGGGGTGTATTTATAGTAAATTTGCAGAGCTATTCATCCTGTGAAATTGCATGTACATTTGTTCTGTGTGAATGAGGGAAAAATAAATGTTATTAGGCTATTTTCTCTCCAGGCTGAATGTATGAATATGAAACATACTGCATTATGGCCACTAGACGAAGCTAACAATCATAGTAAATAAGCATTAATTTCATACTATTATCAGCTCTGTCTAGTGGCCGTAATATGGTATCTTCCTGATTCACTCTATTCTGTATGAATGAAAAAACATTTAATTTGGAGAGAAAATAACCCAATAAAACCACCCCATAAACATAGTGTACATGCAGTTTAACAGGATGAAAAGCTCTGACATTTTTTTTTGTAAATACACCCCTTTTTATTTAGTATTGCTGTCTTACAGGACTAGAATCCGGTTTTAATTGCCAGCAGCAAACTACAGTATCTGCAGGGAGAGGTAGTGTACATTTTCATTTCTTTCTATAAAACAGAAAACGCATATGTCAGAGCTAAATAATATAAAGAAGAACAGCAAATTAAATGTATTTGTGCATAATCTCATAATCCAAAATCTATACAAGTAGGTTCATTTGTATTGCATTGAGTTGGGCATCTGCATGACTGATGTGAATAGGTGACTACTTATTCAAGTTTATAGTGTATTCTAGTAAATATTGCTGTAAGTATTGTAAGATTTAAAAAGTAAGTATATATATATATATATATATATATATATATATATATATATATATATATATATATATATATATATACACATACATACACACACACACACACACACACACACATACACATACATATACAGTATGTATATTATACAAAATATATAAAATATAATACAATATAATATATTATGATAATTATACTTTACAAATTTTCCATAGGGTGTATTTTATAGTATTTCCAGTAATAATAACTCAGACCGAAAACTATCAATGAAAACATTAAAGTACATTTACTGTTCTATAAAGAAGAACAGTAAATTAAATGTATGTGTGCATAATCTTATAATCCAAAGCTATACAAGTAGGTTAATTTGTATTGCATGGAGTTTCTGGGCATCAGCATCACTGATGTGAATAGGTGACTATATACAGTATAATATATCAAATATAATGCAATATAATATATTATGATAATTCTACTTTAAACATTTTCCATAGTGTGTATTTTATAGTGTTTCCAGTAATAATGACTCAGACTGAAAATCTGTGAAAACGTTAAAAGCAAGGCTGATTTGTCCTTGTGGCCAGAAAGCAGCATGAGAAGAACAAATGTTCGATGTCTGCCATCAGTCACTCTCGCTTTAGGCAGTCGCACTGTGAAGGTTATCAGTGCTGACATAGAGCGGGCCCTCACTGGGAAGAAGAGACAGGCAATCTGTGTGTGTTTGCTCATGCTAAGCCTGTTGTATGAAGTCTTTTCACAACAACACTTTGGGCTTACATACTTCACAGGCCAAAAGTGTTTACTGCAAAAGGATGACATTAAATCCAGTGTGTCATCATCACACTGTTCAAACAAACTTCAGTGCTTTGCACTTAAGGTACTCTTGTGGGAAAAGGCTTTTACTTTTCTATAAAACAAATTCCACGTTCGGCAGAATGGAAAAAAAAAACACTAGTGCCTTTAACCCTGTTGATGCTAGAGATAGGGCTCTTGTGTCCGCACTTCTTGTACATACTAGGTGCACATCTGGCAGAATTGTGATTATTACTCATTGTGGTTAGTCAGGCTAGAAATGTTTTTGTGCTTAATCCAGAATTCCTAAATGTCAAACAAATCTCTGAGTTGTCTAGAACTCTTTCTACATCACTGAAATCACTGCAGTGGTTTCCATAAATGTGCAATTACAACTTATATATGATGTACATTGGTTAAGCAATGTTTGCTCTTACTGAAACATAAACCAAGTTGCTACGATGGTACATATTTAGAAACAAAACCCAAGCTCATTGGCTGATGCCTTTTAATTCATTTAG
This sequence comes from Glandirana rugosa, assembly GCA_018402905.1. NCBI lineage: Eukaryota > Metazoa > Chordata > Amphibia > Anura > Ranidae > Glandirana > Glandirana rugosa. Next base: position 91,645 of record BLSH010025682.1, read on the forward strand.
CTTCCAAAGCAGCCACTTAAGTAATTTTCTCATCATCTCCCTCCCCCGGTTGGACCACCTAACACCCTTGTGCACAGAACATCTTATCTGTAGCTATCCCTAATGTAACACTCAATCACTCATCCTTCGCACACTGCAAGGTGACATAGCTAAGTTCTTCTGCCACTCTCACGTTACCATCCTCAAATCATTACTTCCCATTACTGGCCTTCTAATCCTTAGACTAAACAAGCACAGGATGATTGTATGCTCTCAGACCTTAGGCTGCCCCTAAGAGATGGGAAGAGGATTGGTTGGCATTGACTAATTTGCTGCTAGAGACAATCATTTCAACTTTTGGGATAAGCTAACCAGACACTGTCAATATTTTCCAAACAGGCAGCATAGCAATGCTAGAAATGAATTTAATGTGATATTCAACTAATGAACTAAACACAAATTCATGAATTAGTATATATACTGTATATATACACAGGCTTATTCATGTAAGGAATGCATTGAACATGTAACGTCATATAGCAGACATTATGCTAGGGTTTCCATTACTAAATTCCATATTAGCATTCCGTATTAAATATTATGAAATCCATGCAGAGTCTCGGCATTTCGCAGTATAAATTCATATCCTGGTTATTTTTGATCAACCCATACTTTTTTTCAATCTAAGATTCCAACACTTTTCATTATAGCCGACAAAGTCTATAGGGTGTGGAGGGTTGGGTGATGTGCACATGTGAAGAGATGATCAACATTGCTATTTCTTTTTACCCTATTAAATGTAATGATGTTTTGTTTTATAGCAATGGGGGATATTGGTGGTTGTGTGCATAGTTATTAAATTGTATAAACTGTAGGTCCAGATAGTAATACAGTGGGCAATGGACAGGAGGATCATATGGGAGCTTTGAGATTGAAGAGTGATGTATTAACCAACAATGTAAGGGGGAAGGGGGGGGGTTGTCAGGTTCAGCAAATTTCTGCCCGTACAGGACCAATGCCAAGGGGAAGGGGTAATGTTACAATGCCATTGACCACCAATATGTGTGTTTATGATGGGGAGGGGAGTTGACTGCATTGTCACTGACCACCAATGCAGCGAGCAAAGGTTAATTAACTGAACACCAATGTATATGGGTGGGGGAGGGGGGGTTAACTGCACTGCCACTGGCCACCAGTGATGGGGATAAGAGGTATGTTTGCAATGACAGCGGCCACCATAGGTGTGCGCAGCCCATTGCATTAGGGTGTGCACCCCAAACCTTTCTCTGCAGCCTCAGCTGCACTGGACAGTGAATAAATGGCAAGTGTTCTGTTCATTCACAAATGGAAGCATAGTAAACAAAGTTTACTATGCTTCCATTATGATTGAACACAGTGAGTGAGTGCATTCATTTAGAAAGGGGAGGGGCCAGTAAATGACATATTGATTAGCCCCTTCCTCCATCATGAAACATCCCTCACAGCAGCAGCCAGGGGGAGAGGAGGGGAAAAGAGGGAAGCCAGCAGCACTGTGTGTGGGGGGGGGGCACAAAACAAGGGGAAGCCCGGGCAGTAGGGGGAATTGGTATCAGAGTGATTAGCAGGGCTGATCCTAGGGTCACAGACGCCTGGGTGCAGAAATATTTCTGGCGCCCCCACGTGGGTGTGGTTATCTTGCTAACTCCTCCCCTTTACAAATGTTTCCATGGCAGCGACCTAAACACAGAGATGCTGCCCTAAGGAGTCTGTTACCCCAATATCCTCCCACAATCTCTTAACAATAAACAATGGTCAGAGACTGCGGACATAGTACAGGAGATGGTCAGAGACTGCAGAAATGATATAGGAGATGGTCAGAGACTGCAGAAATGATACAGGAGATGGTCAGAGACTGCAGAAATGATACAGGAGATGGTCAGAGACAGCAGACATGACACAGGAGATGGTCAGACTGCAGAAATGATACAGGAGATGGTCAGAGACTGCAGGAGATGGTCAGAGACTGCAGAAATGATACAGGAGTTGGTCAGGGACTGCAGACATGATACAAGAGATGGTCAGGGACTGCAGACATGATACAAGAGATGGTCAGGGACTGCAGAAATTATACAGGAGATGGTCAGAGACTGCAGACATGATACAAGAGATGGTCAGAGACTGCAGACATGATACAAGAGATGGTCAGAGACTGCAGACATTGTACAGGAGATGGTCAGACTGTACAGAAATGATACAGCTGATGGTCACAGACTGCAGAAATGATACAGTAAATGGTCAGAGAGTGCAGAAATGATACAGGAGATGGTCGGAGACTGCAAACATGATACAAGAGATAGGCAGAGACTGCAGAAATGATACCGCTGATGGTCAGAGACTGATCAGTGCCACCTCATTAATGTAGCCTATCAGTGCCACATCATCAATGCAGACTATCAGTGCTACTTCATCAGTGCTCATCAGTGCCACCTCATCAGTGCATACCAGTACTGCCTCATCAGTGCCACCTCATCAGTACCATCGGTGCCTACCAGTGCAACCTTGTCAGTGCATACCGTTCCACCTCATCAGTGCATACCAGTGCCACCTCATCAGTGCATACCAGTGCCACCTCATCAGTGCATACCAGTGCCACCTCATCAGTGCATACCAGTGCCATCTCATGAGTGCATACCAGTGCCACCTCATCAGTGCATACCAGTGCCATCTCATCAGTGCATACCAGTGCCACCTCATCAGTGCATACCAGTGCCATCTCATCAGTGCATACCAGTGCCATCTCATCAGTGCATACCAGTGCCACCTCATCAGTGTATACCAGTGCCACCTCATCAGTGCATACCAGTGCCACCTCATCAGTGCAGTCTGTCAGTGCCATCTCATCAGTGCCAGCACATCATCAGTGCCACCTCATCAGTGCCAGCACATCAGTGCAGTCTATTAGTGCCACCTAATGAGTACCCATGTGTGAAAATGTGAGATTGTGAGATCAGAAACTCACCTCCTCATTGTGGCCATTACACTTTGTCCATTCATTTTTAAGGCAATCCCGCCCCTCCTGTGGACTACATCTCCCATAATTCTTTGCAGTACAGAAGGGAGGGGGAGGGAGGAACACTCTGCTCTGTTTCCCTCCCCTAACCTCTGTACTGCTGGGAGAGTGCAGGGAGGAGGGAGTAGACATAGGAGGAGAGGGGCGGGATGCTGGGAAAGTGCATACAACAGTCTGTATGACAGAGGCAGGGGGCGGGCATCTTCCCGGAGGGCGGCGGCCATGAGATGAGAAGAGCCCGCTCTGTCCTGTGAATGAAACTCAGAGGAGGAGCAGCTTCAGCCTGTGTGCTGCTTGTAGCATCGCCGCTCCTCCTCTGAGTATCATTCACAGGACAGAGCGGGCTCTTCTCATCTCATGGCCGCCGCCCTCCGGGAAGTTGCTCGGCAGGGATGAGCACTGAGAAAGTGGAGAGAAGAGGGAGAACTCTTACAGTTTGGCGCCCCCCAACCCGCGGTGCCTGGGTGCAGTGCACCCCGGGCACCCGCCCAGGATCGGCCCTGGTGATTAGGGTGTGCCCAGGCATACCTGGCACACCTCCTGCACACGCCTATGGCAGTCACCAATGTGTGTGCATGGTGTATAAATGCACTGTCACTGATCTCATTCTCCTATTGACACATGGAGAGAATCTAACCCAACGCTTAGGCAATATACACACTACTCTCACCCCCACAAAGTTCTCTCCCGTATAAATCACATCCTGATTGATACGTGCACTGCACCCTCCCTTCTTGCATCCATTATTGCACCATGCTCGTGGTCAGACCACGACGCGGTCATCATATCATTGGTCTCTTTAATACCTAAACAGATAGACAGAACATGGTGCCTCAACGACTCAATCCCGACTAATCCTTCCCACAGAATGGATGTTTCGCCAGCTCTTAAAGAATACATCACCAATAACACTTCCGCGGATATCACCCCTCTGACCCTCTGGGAGGCACACAAATCCGTCCTTAGAGGCGCGCTTATAAGTAAGGCATCCTACCTTAAAAAGGATAGGCAGGCGAAACACAAATTACTTGACGATCGGTTTCTTATGGCCCACACCAACTTTCAGAACGACCTCACACCCTCTCATAGGCAAACTCTAGACCAGGCAAAACTTGATCTAGACCTCTTTTTATCTGAGTCAGCTGATAAGACCCTGAGACGCTCGAAGCATAAACTCTACGTGAAAAGCAATAAGCCAGACACCTTTTTAGCCCTCTCTCTATGAAAACTGGACCAACCCTACAAGTCCATCAGACTTAAAGGGGGTCATTTACTATATCGCGAATATGCCTTTGCGCGAATTTTAGCGGCAGAATCGCAAATTCGCGCTAATTAGCGCGAAAATGGAATTCACTAAAGCCCTGAGGGAGAAAATAGTCCCAGAATCAAATTCACTATAACGCCCAAACAGCAGTGACTGACTAAAAAACTAGTCGTGGTAGAAGCAAGGGAATTGCACATGGAAATAATGTTTAGAGCATGATAGGATCACCTAAATTGTTTCTAAAAATGTAGTATCTTGTTTAATGATGATCTGCTTTTAAATTGTTTAAAAAAAGAGCCAAATTCCCCCTTTTTTCCTGACTATTCATCAGCACAACTGAGCATGCTCAGACAAGAAAATTCCCTCATTTTAACCCCCATGCCTTTTTTAGTGGGCGGTATAGTAAATTCGCAAATTCACACTTGCCTGTAATGTCTTTTTGAGAAGGAAAATTTGCGTTGGCTAATATGCCTTCTTAAGAAGCCCAATGCAAGTTTTAGCCATTGATTCTAATGATACTATTGTAACTTCCCTAAAGAAATCCTTTTCATGTTGAGATGAAATGTATCTCTCAAACAAATTGTCCCTGCAACAATGTTGCTATTTCATCATCTAATTTGTTTTTAAAAATGCTACAATGTTCAATCCTCTCATGTTTTTCCCTGTCTTTTGCTTGTTGCTGTCCATCTCATAAAAATCTTTTCCTAAACTCACACAGGTATCTTCACAAAGCACAGACAATAAATAATAATAATAAATAATCATACTACATATAATAAATAATAATAATACAAATAATAATAATAATAATAAATAATAATAATAATAAAAAAGCTGTTGCAATAACATCACTGTTTTACACTTCAAGCATCACCAAATAGCACAGAATAAACTCCAGACTGATGTAATTCCACTACCTATATGTGCAAATAAATGCAGTATATGTGTATTTATGTGTATTTATGTGTAGGAGGGTTGCACACTTGGCAGACTGGTGGCTAACAGCTTAACGCTTCTACCTAGGAACATAGGGGTTCTGGGTTTGCGTCCTGAGAATATCTCTTCATGTAGAGAGGTTTTCTGTTCTCATAACTAGTGTTGAGCGAACCCGGACTGTAACGTTCGGGTCCGTACCGAACTTTAGGGTGTCCGTGGCACGGACCCGGACCCGG
>BLSH010025707.1:7141-17283 GCA_018402905.1 Glandirana rugosa
TGTAGTGTGTACACCCGTACATATGTCGGACATTACCTTTAGAGGATGGACTTGTGAGTCGCGACCGGTTTGGGATATCAAATAGGACGTCCCAGAGAGAACCGTTCCGGTATATGTATCATGTGTCACTCCCATCAGGAATACGTGTACGAGTCAAACCAGATATAACGACCTCTCTTGTAAGTGAAAAAAAGTCTTGATCGGGACTACCCTCACTGTGTACTATGTATATGGCCTTGCCAAGAGAGACCCTGCAGGATAAACTATAGGGTTTGGCCAGCGCTGAGTGTTCAGGTAGGAGATTTCCATTACAGGCTGTATACATGCCCACATGTGTGATGTCAATATCATGTGACCTGGCTAGTTCTGAAAAAAAGTGAATGTTCTCTCCAGCAATATAGACCAAACTGAGCATGTGCATAAGGACTACCCTCACTGTGTACTATGTATATGGCCTTGCCAAGAGAGACCCTGCAGGATAAACTATAGGGTTTGGCCAGCGCTGAGTGTTCAGGTAGGAGATTTCCATTACAGGCTGTATACATGCCCACATGTGTGATGTCAATATCATGTGACCTGGCTAGTTCTGAAAAAAAGTGAATGTTCTCTCCAGCAATATAGACCAAACTGAGCATGTGCAGAAGGACTACCCTCACTGTGTACTATGTATATGGCCTTGCCAAGAGAGACCCTGCAGGAGGGGAGGATCTGTCCATACAGGATCAAATAGCCTTTTTACACAATTCAGAGGATTAACCCCTTAAGGTCCACAGTGAGTATAACAAGCATGATATGCTGCATATACAGACTGATTTTATGGTTGTGGGTTTAGTAACACTTTAAAAGTCATTTTTATCCCCAAAATTTGTAGTCTGACAGTACATTTTCTTCTCCTATAAAGAAATAAAAAGGAAAAACAAAGTTTAATTCATTGTTAGTAACAAGAAGAATTCTTTCATTAGACACTCTCACAAGTGACTCTATGTTGCCCACAGAAACCAATTAGAATCAAGCTTTCAGATACCAGCTGACAGATGGACTAAAAGCCTTATTAGTTAAAACATGCACATTCTGCCAAAAATTCCACACAATAACCTAAAAACACTCAGTTCCCACCTACATACTTTTTGTACATGTGTTTAGAAATGTATATATGTAACCCTTTCAAGCCAAGCATACACAAATATGCACCCTCACTGCACTGGGCTTTTTTCCATGGGGACGCATATTTGCGTATCTCTCTTTGTGCTGGGAGCCGAGGTCTCGGGGGGAGTCCCGGGCCCCGTACTAACCATTGGGACCCGGATCTCCCGATTCCAGGTCACCTGATTGCTGTGATAGCTTCTGATTGGCTATCACAGTGATCAGTGACCGCGAAGCCGGTGTTTTCTCTCTCTCTGTCCTTGCAGAGAAAAAAAAAAAGTGTGTGTAAAAAATAATGATAAAAATAAATAAATAAATACAAAAAATACCTAGATCAAGGTTTGATCTAGGTCAGTGCCAGGTTTAGTGTTTGGGTCAAGGTCAAATCCAAAGGTCAAGGTCAGGGTCAAAGTTTTTAAAAAATTAGTATCAGTGCCAGTTAGTGTCAGTGTCGGGTGTGTTTTATGTAGGATGAAAAAAAGCAAAATGTGCACTATTGTTTTAAGGCTGTACTACAGGTACAATCAACAACTAACATACATATACAGGGCCGCTGATAGGGGGGTACAACCAGCCCTGGTGTGGAGGGCCCGGAGCACACGGGGATTAGTGACAGATGACAATTGTGTCTCTTTTCCTCCAGCAGATGAAAGTTGTTCTCCTTCCCTCTCCCTTGCTACAAGCTTTTATCTGATAAGAAAGAGACAGTCGTCCTTCACTAATCCCCCTCCCAGCATGGGCCCCCCTCCTCTCAGCACTGGAGTTTGTTATCTCTCTTACTTAGGCGCCATCCACACTGGCTTAAAGAAAAAAATCGCTGCTTCTACAGGAGTTTAGTGTTTTGCCTGTAGAAGCAGCTCAATGTTATCCTATGTGTCTATACACATTAGGATGATTAAAGCCATATTTTTAACTCAACGTTTAAAGACAAAAAAAAACCCTTCTGGTTCTCCTAAACTCGTCTAAACTTTTTACAAAAAAAGTTCTATATGAGCGTTTTTTTCTTCCAAGTGAACTGGAGTTTTTTTAAGCCCAGTGTGCATGTAGCTTAACTTTTTTTCTGTCCCTCTGATCCCAGAGCCTGTATATTTTTTTCATCTCATCTTCATTTTTATTTATTAACTCCGGTTTTTTATCTTTTAGATTTAGCAGGAATTCTGTGAGTTATGTTGTATTTGTGTCTGCTAATAGTTTTATTGTGTTTTTAGCAAAATATAGCTTTAATAATTTCTGGGGAGGCTGTCAAATAGTCTGTATGGGGCCCTGCGATTTCTATCAGCAGCCCTGTACATATATGTGGTATCTCTGCGATCATCAGGAGCAGGAGAATTTAATTTGGGTTGTTCTTTGGTGAAAGGTTGTGGTAGTAGCAGGATATATACAGTTACATTTTAAAAAAAATATATGTTTTTTACTATTTATCAGCGAATGAAGGCCCAATTTGCCCTGAAAAAAAACACGGTATAATCAACCTAAATGCACAAATTACTTGTGATGATATGTACAGCTGTCCACATTAGAAGATTCCACTTTATTTTCTGCTGCTGTAGCAACTCTAAAATTTGGGATTTCTCATCTCTTTCTGTAACGGAGACAGTGGTGATCAGGACAAACAGAGAGGGCTCTTTCACACTGGCGTCTGGGGGTGTTACATACAGGGGGCTGAGTAGCGGTTATACCATTCCTCAATCACCCACCTATCTCAATTGGCCAGCGAAGGATGACATTACTCCTGCGTATGTACAGGAATGTAGTTATCCCAGCACACATGCAATGTGTCGGGAAGTAAAATGAGCTGTGCATTAGCAGCTCAGTCTACATTCTACAGAAGACTGTGAACAGGCAGGTAGGTTTATTTTATAGCAGAAGATACATTGCATGTCTTTTCTGCAATAAAAAGCCTGCCTGTTCACTGTTTATTTTTTTATGTATTTTTTTATTGTAGACTTTAGTTCCACTCTAATGCAACTTTACCTCTGCTGGAATACTTGCTCGGAGCACAGAGGAGGAAATCATGGGGGAATAAAAAGGACGGCAGCTTCACAGGCCATCTGTAAACAACACATTTCTGTAAAAAGTATGTGCCTTGTACGTAATTGATTACATTTCTTTTCATGGATTTATTTAGCTAAGAGTTCACATATTGCAGAGAGGTTGCCTGGGCACATTTATTTTGTTTTAAAGTGTAAGTGTTGGCATATAATAACAATGAACCCCATTTAATTTAGTCTTTTACCCATTAAACATATTTTAACTTATTTTAAATATAATCCTATTTTGTCTTTGCACCAGCCTGCTCTGTAATCCCCGGTGTGCAAACATTCAGATTGGCACTGCAAGCAACCAGGCTTTACTTTACTGCACAGCACTGCAATGGCTTGTTCACCCCAGCAGCTGCATTGATCGCACAGCCGCTAGTGGGAGCTGGGAGGAAACAATGCCAATATGCCGATCCTGGTGCACTGTTTACTTTTTTGTTAGAACTTTATTGAAATGTCACAAGGGACATTTTACTAGGTTGAGACATTTTTTAGTGTGCACACCATTGCAACCAATGGTGTGAACTGACATTATAGCAAACAAGGTAAATTGCCTTGACATTGCATTGAAACCGCACTGGGCAAGGCTACCCAGCGTAGCGCAATGCAGATGGTATGAATAAGCCATTGCTCTAAGAAATGCAGTTTGTTGATTGGAGGAGATAGAGCAGAAAAAATGTCATTAGTAAACTGTTGCTCCTTCACTATCCAATCACAGCCTCGACCAATTGCTTTGACAGCAATAGGGACAAAATATGGCCAGGAGCTGCTATAGTATCTGGCAGGGACAAGCAGATTTGTTGAGGTGTTTTTCATACATTTACATGGTTAGTTCACCTTTATCAAAAATACTCTATAATGTCATTATGCAACCCCAAACTAATCAGCCTTACAAATATACTTTAAAGTGATTGTAAAGGCAGGATTTTCTATAGTAATGCATTCTATTCATTAATATATAAAACCTTCAGTGTGCAGCAAGCCCCCCTAATATTTACCTGAGCCCCATTTCAATCCAGCAATGTGCACGAGAGCCTCAGCTGTCCAGGACTCTCCTTCCTCATTGGCTGAGGCAGCAGCTGGCACCATTGGCTCCCGCTGCTGCCAATCAAAGTCAGTAAACCAAGGGGGCGTGGCCAGCATGTGAAGCAGAGCAGACCTGTCACACAGGAGCTCCGATCCTGACACTCATCTATCAGCAGTTTCCAGCTCTCGTTCTTAGTCTCGCAAATCCTTTACAGAAGTGTGCAAACGGCTAAGAGAAAAGGGTATCTGCTTCAGCCTCCTCTACCCCAACAGGATGAGGATTACCGACGGCGATCGAGTGCACTTCTTTGATAACCCTGAAGCCGTCTCAGTCTGGCTGGATACCCACTGAGGTCGTTCCTGGATGTACGACGCCTGGCGACTGCTCATCGTACTTACAGATATAAGCTGAGTACTATATCTACGCCTTATATTCAAACTGAGTTGCAGAGCCTACAGTCTCTCCTCTCTACCACATTTCTGCTTTGATGATAATGATGACGCTCTATTCCCACCGAACTGGAATTATCCTCCTTCAGTTGTTCCCTACCCTCCTGAACTGTTCTCCTATCATCATAGCTCCAGTGCTTCCCTTCTGGATACTACTTGTTTGAACATGTCATTTTCTCTTGCCTTTCTCGCCCCCCCTCCTTTTTTTTTCTTTTGCTACTGCTTCTGAACCAAGTTGCTGCTGGATGACAGCAGCCAACCCCCCCCAACCCCCCCCGTTTTTGGATCCTTTGTATCTCACATGTTTCTCACAAATGAAGGATCCCCTCAGGTTATTTGGCCATAGTACAATACTATTGCCTGTTACTGTTCTAGTTTTGGGTAAAGGCCTGTCTGCGTCCCCCCGAGTTTTTTAGGGACAACGACAGACAAGGGCAGGGATGGCACCACGTGCCTTGCTGGGTACAGTTTATTGTTATAGTATTTGTTCTTTGTTCTTGTGTTAATTTTTTCTGTTTGGTTGTGCTTACACATGGTATTGGCTCTCCAGGTCTTTGCTGCTCCTGAGATGTACTCTCAGGCCTCCTACATCACATCCTGTTCCCATCATCTTTAATACACATGATGGCTACACGTGATATCCCCAGCTTTAAGGTACTATCTTGGAATGTCTGCGGGCTAAATTCCAAATTCAAAAGAGCACTGCTTTTTTGCTTCCTCAAATTGCACTCTTCCCACATGGTATTATTACAGGAAATGCACCTCATGGGCAGTAAACTCCTTGCACTTAAAAAAAACGTGGATACAGAAAATCTTCCATGCCTCTTACTCGCCAGGGGAGTCTCTATACTGATTAGCAAATCTCTCCCTTGCGTGATTGAACAAGTATACACTGACCCCCTAGGGCAAATATGTACTATTGGTTTTCACTGTATGGGGCTTACGGTATATAGTTGTGAGTGTTTACATTACTCCTCCTTTCTCCCCAGCCCTGCTATACACTGTTCTGGAGAGGATTACCCCATTCTGTCATGCCAAAGTACTGCTCATGGGCGACTTTAATGCCATCTTAGCCCCAGACCTGGATAGACCTATTCCTCCAAAATATTTCCCAGCTGATCTACTTACCTGGGCCAGGGTGATAGGAGTCACTGAGGTCTGGAGATGGAAGCATCCCATGCCTCCCTTATCGACCTGGCCTTTGCGAACCCAACCATGCTATGGGATGTCCTAGATGCCAAGTATCTGCCTAGTGGGCTGCCAGATCACTGCCCAATGTTACTCACCATTCGCTCCCCCTCCTCTCGCACCTCTGCCCTCTGGCGCCTGGGGTCCCACTGTGTCTCCCATCCGACTACTTGCGGAATACTGGGACCACAACTTGGGGTTATCCTCTCCAGACATCACCTTGGATGCTTTTAAGATGTTCATCCGGGGACAGTATATCTCTTCCATTGCTGGGGTGCTCAGGGAACAAGCAACCGACACGACTGCCCTCCGGGCTGCTGTAAATACTCACACAGAGACCTATGCTGCTGACCCGTGGATGCTCATTTTGACTCCCTACAGGCTATGAAGCGTGAGCTTCATCTACACCTTCATCTACACCTTGCAGAGGTTACCAGACTAGATCTCTACAAAAGCAAACAGAGGTTTTTTGAACAGGGTGGCTGAAATGGACCTCTCCTAGCAATGCTGGCGCAGCATGATCAACCCCTGACAGTTATACCCAACATTGTTACCCCCTCCGGGAATTTGTTCTCCTCTTTACCAGATATATTGGACACTTTCCGCCAGTTTTACTACTCCCTCTATGCCTCCGTGTTGCCTTCTGACTTTCTGCCTCAAAATCTGCCAGCCTGGCTGGATCCATTGTCACTCTGTTGACTCTTGGATTTGCACTGGGAGGGTCTGGTGAGGGCAATCACCCTGGAGGAGGTCTTAGTTGTGCTTAGGTCCCTTCCAGTTGGGAAGTCCTCTGGCCCAAACAGCCTCCCCGTTAAATTCTACAAGGCCCATGGAGACCTACTTGCCCCTATATAGGCCCAAATGTACTCTCAGTGTCTGACTGATGGATCCCTCCCAGCTTCTTGAGTCATGCCCACGCCTGATCTATAAAGCTTCAAAAGATCCTACTTCTTGTGCCTCCTATAGGCCAATTGCCCTTGTTAATACTGACTTCAAAATCCTCACCAAATTAATACAGCCCCTATTACCAACTGCCATAGAGACAGACCAAACCGGCTTTATGGCTCACAGGTCGACTGACATAAATTTGAGAAGATTGTTCACTAATATACATGTGCAACATCTCAATAAGGGAACTAGGGTGGTAGCCTCACTATACAATGGTGTCAGGAGCCATGAATCAGACTCGAGACAGAAGTGCAGTAAAAATCCCACTCTTTAATAAAAATGGTTAAATAGAACAAACAGAGCAAACAAAGTCAAAACATAGCCAAGGTTTGGTAACCAGAGTGGATGGTTGGAGCAAGCCAGTAAACAGGGATCCAGAGATCAGTGAGGTCAAACAAACAGCATACAGGATCAGGAGCCAGAAGGGAAGTCAACTGAGCAGAGTCTTTAATCCAGGAACCAGAAGGAACGTCAAACAAGCAAAAGTCTTTCACAGGAAAACACAGATTTATCCAGAGATGTTGACCAGGCGAAGGGGGATCTGATCCAGGCAGTTTATATATCTGGCAAAGCAGGCTTAAGGAGCAGGATATGGTCATCAAATGAGACAGAGTGGAAGCTGAGAGTGGCTAAAAACCGGCAGCTGAACAGCCTGCTCTGAGAAGGGAGGGCTGAACAGCCCTGACAAATGGCTCTTTATCTGGGAGGTCCTTTGCAGGATGGGGTTCCCCCTGGACTTCATAAAATGGTTACAAGTACTATACCAGAACCCTACGTTGGCTTTTAAGCTGGCGGGAGGTCTGTCGCGGCCCTTCCCCTTGTCCAGGGGCACTAGGCAGGGTTTTCCTCTCTCTCCGGCCTTGTTTGCCATCTCGATAGACCCGGTGGCGGAGGCCCTCCGCACCTCCCCACACATTAAAGGACTACGCGTTGGATGGCTGGAGGAGAGGCTGACCCTGTATGCTGACGACCTCCTATTTCTTAACGTTGCCGATTCATCCCTCAAGAGGGCTCTCCAGGTCCTCAACTCCCTCTCCTCGGTCACAGACCTCAAGGTCAACTGGGCTAAGTCCCTGCTATTCTCCATAGATCCTGCAGCTTGCACCACTGCCCCTCTAGATGTTCCCCTACAATGGGTCGAGAGTTTCAAATACCTTGGGGTTGTAGTCTCCAGACAGGCTTCAGAGTTTATATAACTATCCCCAGTTGTGCAGGAGGTTCAGCTAAAGCTGAAGGTGTGGGAATCATTACCTCTGTCCCTTCTAGGGACGCTAACGAGCCCGACCTCTCAGCGGGGTCTGGCATTCCCCAACTTTTACAAATATTTTCTGGCCACACAGTTAGTCACGGCAGCCTGGTGGCTCAATCTGGATTCCATCAACCCCTCTACCCTGGTCAAGCCTGCTGTGATGAACTCCCTTGAGGCGCTGAAGTTTTTACTGTTTTGAGGACCCAACGCATCTTACCATCTGACACCCTCCATTCTTACAACTCTTTGTGCATGGTGAGCAGGACTTAAGAATGAGCACTACCCTAAAATAGCCATTTCTCCTAACCCCCCTTATGGCTAAACCCCTCCCTACATCAAATATTTAAGTTACCAGAGCCTTATGTCTGGACCAAATTCAACATTAAAACTATAGCCCAAGTAGTCACTAGCCAATCCTTGGCTCCCCTCTCCCAATTGATAGCCGATTTAAACATTCTACCTTCTTACCTATTTCGCTATTTTCAACTTTCCCTTGCCTTCAGCAGCCAATTCCCGCATTCAACCCTTTGGATTATACAGTCCACATTAGAGGAGCTCCTTAGCAGAGAAGCCTACCTCCCATTTATATTCTCACTTGGTAATGACCTCCCGTCCTACTACCTGCTAGAGAGACTCAGAGCTTGGTGGCTACAGGACATCCCAGACCTCAACAATGATGACTGGGATGATGTGTGGGATTTCCCCTTCCGGTCCCTTGTTTCCTTAAAGGATCGGTTAATGCAGTTCAAGAAGATTTGACAATCATACAACTAATTACCACTACACCACTACAGTTCTCCATGTCGACCTGTATATTGGGCTTAATCGAGCCAACTACTCCCCACGGTTGGACCCTAGTAAGCCCTCTCCTCTTTTACGCCCAAAAAGCTACAGCACTCCACTGGCACAAACCAACCCCTCCTTCTCTCACCTCTTGGAAACAATTAATAAACAACAGTTTCCCCTTATATAAAGACACCTGTGTTAATAGAGGCTGCCCTGAAAAATATGACAAGGTTCGGTCCAAATGGCTAGCGGAACCATCAACAGCCTCCAACATGTCATCATGTTGAACTCCCATATATATCACATGTTCCTTATTTTTATTTTAAGTTTTCTGACTGTTATAGCAGCACTTTTACTAAAACTGTATGGTTAAAATCTGTGCCCACTACCGGCTCTGGAGAGCCTGTATGCCAATAACATTGTTACAAGCTTTTCCAACTGTTTGATACCACTTGTTCTATAGCTACTGCTTTGTACGTCCTCTGTAAGGGCCATCTTACCCTTCACTCACAACCAATGTATATTGTTCTGTATCTGTGTTCAGAAACTTAATTAACAGATTTGTCAAAAAAAAGTCAGTGAACCAATGAGGAGAGAGGGGGGCAGGTCCAGACCGCGGCTCTGTGTCTGAATGGACACACAGAGCGGCGGCTTGGCTTGGGTGCCCCCATAGCAGGCTGCTTGCTGTGGTGACACTCGGTAGGATGTAGGGGCCAGGAGCACTGGCAAGGGACCAAAGAAGAGGAGGATCTGGGCTGCACAGAGCAAGTAAGTATAACATGTTTGTTATTTTTAACCACTTCCCGACCGCGCTATAGACAAAAGACGTCCACAGCGCGGTCGGGTTATTCTGACAGGACGTCCATGGACGTTCTCCAGAATCTCGCTTCCCGCGCGCCCCCTGGGGCGCGCACACGGGAAGATCCGTGACCGTCGGGTCCGGGGGACCCGACTGATCACGGATCGCGGTGAATGGCCACTGTGAGCGGCCTTTCACCACGTGATCGCGCCGTCCAATGACGGCGCGATCACAGCACACGCGCGGGGTCCCCCGCGCGCCCTTCGCTCTAAGACCTCTTGCAGGTACCTGCAGGACAGTCTTATTGGGCTGGCGCGACACCTGCAGAAAACAGATATCGCGCCAGCCCTTCACCAATTTTTATTGTTTGTACAATATGAATGAACGAGACACGTCGGGTCTAGGAGGAGAAGAAACCAGGGAACGGTCACGAGGACCGGGGATGTAGGATGGCTCACAGTGGTGTCGTTCGTCGGACGATACCCCCGTGGGTTCGGTTCGGCGGCGAGACACA
>BLSH010025707.1:57086-71858 GCA_018402905.1 Glandirana rugosa
GGTCCGGAATATGTAACCAGTAGTCATCATTCTTATGTTGGTAATATTACCAACAGTCTTATGGTGGGAATGTCTATCGACTTTTTTCAATTAACCATAGTACGACTACCGAGACGGTTCACCGGGACTTTGATATATCCGTGATAGTGTACCTTCCAGTTAGTTGGTGTCGAGTACCTTAGGGATCGTTGAAGACCTCCTTGGGACCAACTCTTACAGACCAGATACCATGGTTAAAGTGGAGTGGGGGGGAGGGATGGTTGGTTGTGAAGCCTATCCATAGACCAGACATTCTCAACCAGGGTTCCTCCAGAAGTTGCTAGGGATTCCATGAGCTGTGGTTGATTGACCTTCCATGTGATAGTGCCTATATAGTTTCAGGGCCACTTGGCAGAGCCATCAGCATGATACCAATTAACTTTTTTCAGCTATCTGTAAGGGTGGTATTCTGACAACCATTATAATGGTTGTATTCTTACTACTGATGACCAATGTATAAGGCCTGGTTCACACTATTGCAATTGACATGAGTCACACAGAATCACACGATAAGGGAAATCACATTGTTTTCAATGGTGCCCATTCACATCAATGTGACTCAGCACGGAGTGATTTTGGAAAGGCTCCTGTACTACTTTGGAGCATTTCAACACCATTTTGGCCCATAGAATACACAAAGCTTATCAAAGTTGCATCCAAGTGTAGCCCTCTCCCATACCTCCCAACCATCCCAGATTCCCCGTGACCATTCCGGGAGTCCAACAGTGTCTCTGTGGCTCGTTCATCCAGAATTGGGGCACTCTAATGCAGGAGATGTGCTACTGGCTAGATCACCAGGTGAAAACAGAGAGGAAATAAAAGAAAATGAATGCAGCCACCACATCTAATGATTGGTAAGCTGCAACATATGACATCTTTGATTTTGTGTTTATTACCACTTTAAGAATAAATACATACTAGAATGTTTTTTTTTAAGCCAGTGTTTAGTGTCTTTTTAACTTAATAACTCTGCATTTACATCCACTGCCCATTTACTTGCAAAATAACTCATTGTTCTTTTCATTACTCTGCATGTGATTGGTTGTTCAATGCAAAAAACAGGTCTGCTTGGCTCTCTAATACATAAACCCCTTTAGATAATGACCCCTTTTGGAGTGAAATAAGGAGGTGGTTAGTGATTTACAGCTTTTGGGTGGATGTTAAAAAAAACTTTTTCAACACAGAAACCAACTTGACGCATTTCTGACACCTTCCGCTTCTTATTTATATTTGTATGGCGAAGTCCCCACAACTCTTTCCTCATTGCCTCACTCTGTCTCTATTATTTCAAATCCACACAACCCTTATAATCACGTCTCTTCTAAAACTCTAATCCAAATTAATCGTCTTGCCTGCCCCTGGAGAATTATTGTGCTGTTCCTTCAGGGTATAAGTTCCCCAGTAGGAATGCATTTCTTCTTGCATATATTAGCTCCTAGTTTCCAGATGCAGTACAACGGAGCTTGAATAAATGTGAACAACAAACCTGCACATGCCAATTTTGTAATTTATTCTGCAATGGATGATGAGAGTGAGAGCACCTGACAACTGCCAAGATACACTGTATACAGATTGGGCTCTTATACCATTTACTTACTTTTTATATCACTCTATTGGCACTGGGGAATGAGGTGATAGAATCGTAGGAACTGAATGAAGAAAAGAACATTCTCACTTAGTTAATGAGAATGAAAACTGTGCATCTGCTTTGATAAATGAAGCATATTGGAAAGTTTCTATTGAATATTCAAGCTCACCATACACAGGGGCCTGATCAATCACATGTGAATGATCATATCGTAAGGTCATCCTAAGGAGCGTGTTGAGAGAACTTAACTTTAGTACATGTAGTACAGCACACAAAAAGTACAGACTTTTAAAATTTCCATTTTTGTTGAGAAAAAAAATTCCCCTGGGTGGTCAATGTACATTGCAGGATTTTAAAGCAGTCGTCTAGTCTGTAAAAAAAAAAAAAAAAAAGTCAGCAGATACAATTCCTGTAGCTGCTGACTTTTAACAAATGGACACTTACCTGTCCAACGATCCAGCACCGTCCACACCTGGGCTAGTTATTCACTCGTTCCCGGTGGCGGCATCCTAACTGTGGGCAGCCGGCTGTGCGATTTTTTGGATTCACAGCAGGCTACCCACTGCACATGCGCAAATCACGCAACGCTTTGTGAATGGTGCCATAGTCTTCTGGGACCTGTGTTGTGCCCCAGAAGACTGCGGCAAGGAATAGAGGAAGGAGAACTTTGGCTCAGATTGGTTAGATGATCCAAGCGGGAGTACCTGTCAAAACTAGCTACCCTCCTCCAAAATTACATACCAGGTTAGGCAGAGGAGGAGGGTAGAATGACTTCTAATAGAACTTCCCCTTTTGGGTGGAGCTCCACTTTAAAAAAAACTTTGTAGCAGATTCCTACCATTTTTACTATAAAGTGAAATAATAATATTAGTAAAATCTTTACACTAAGCCACATACATTAAGCTGTACATTATACAGTATACTCCACATTGCCCAACCTTATACACTAGATAAGATGCTAGGATGCTAGGTAAATTTAGTTAATTTTGGCTTCTCTGTAATAAGGGGCAGCTATTGATTGCTTTGTGCTGTGCTAGATCTCACTGGTTTGATTATCTCCCCTGCATTCTAGATGTTTCTAGAACATACTGGGCTGGAAAGTCAGCCTGAATATGTTTTGTGCTTCAGCCAATCCCTGAGGTATGCCCAGCAAGTGGCTGGAGAGGCATATAAATAGTTTGAGATTTAGAACAGCAGGGTCTTCTTCTTGGACGGATTCAATCTGTCAATGCCAATGGTCCCAAAAAAGTGTCAAAATGGTCCGACATGTGCCCCGCAATATCGCAGTACCGCTAAAAATCGCAGATCACCGCCATTACTAGTACAATATGAAAAAATAAAAACCCCATAAATTAATTCTCATCATTCGTAAACCCGGCAACTTTTGCGCAAACCAATCAATAAACGCCGATTGCGATTTTCTTTTACCAAAAATATGAGGAAGAATATATATTGGCCAAAACCGATGAAAAAAATGTTTTTTATTTTTTTTTTTTTGGATTTGTATTTTAGCAAAAAGTAAGAAATATTGTTTTTTTTTTTTTTGGAAAATTGTCGCTCTTTTTTTGTTTATAGCGGTGATCAGAAATGACGCAGAGGTGATCAAATACCACCAAAAGAAAGCTCTATTTGTGGGAAAAAAGGACGCAAATTTTGTTTGGGTACAACGTCGCACGACTGCGCAATTGTCAGTTAAAGCGACGCAGTGCCGAATCGCAAAAAGTGCTCTGGTCCTAAATTGGGAAATCCTTCCGGGGCTGAAGTGGTTAAAGAGGGCCTCCCACAGTTTACGCCAGTCTCCTGGCTGTGGAGCAGAACCAAGGTCTGTTGCCCATTTGCCACAGTACAAAGGGGTTGATTTTGTTTAGAGTTTTAAAGTATTTATTAATTAAAAGAGTTATGGTGAATTGTTAATTGTTTATACTTGTCAAAACCAATAAACAAGGCCGCAGCCGTTATTAATCCAGTTTGGTGTGTCTAGTGTTCTTTGTATGTTTGGAGTTTATGCCACCTGCCATCCCATGTTACATCACTTTCAACGCAAAATATGTTGTCACATTCGCACCTACAAATTATGTAGTGTCTTTATATTTTTGTCCAACCCCTACTTCTGAAATCCTCACTCCTGTACACAATCCACCTTGCTATGTGTTATATACTCCATACTTTTCTTGCTGCATAGCAGATGCCCTGCTACTGCCCACTCATCAGACTCACCAAGCAGCAGATCACATTTGTGATAAAAGACGCCTCTGTGCCTAAATGTTGCTGCTATCAAATATTGCTCAATCCTGACGTATCTTCCCCTTTTGTGTGATCTGATTGTTTTATTTATTTAAAAAAAAAATAGTCAGCATGTAACTGACTTTTCAAAGGCGGCTGATGGCAGGGGTGGCGTTTTTTGTTTTAGTCCCTCCTATGTCTTAAAGTGGTCTGATATGATTGGAGAGGACATACACAGGAGAGAAATCCAATAGGGGATTACCCTGTAGTGATTACTTTACTAGCCATTTATCCTGTTTCCTCCGGGTCCTGTCACAGACTTCCTCAGGCTGGCTTATATTGACTACTACTAATGACAGTCTCGTGCCTGTGGTTTATGATCACAGTGAAGGTAGTTAGAGTTGAAGCAGGAGACGATCACTCATCCATGAGTCATGTACTAGGAGGAGACATCCACCATTGCTCTTCAATAAGGCAACAGTCTTCTATATGACAGTGGATGGGGGTCACAGACTAAAAACATGCCAGCGCTGAGAAAAAGAAAACATGTAATGGAATAATTATCTGATACACCAGCCACAATAAAGTAAAACTCCTCCTATATGCCGCAAAAAAGTTAAAATAAATTAAAAATTGGGCATCTGTAAACTGGAAAATGTTTTACAAAAATATGCATACTCTTTTTCTGACAATGGAGCATTCACAACATTAAAGAAATCACCTTTGACAGACAGCTTCTTATTTGGTATTGTGTGCTGCTTAGTTGCATGATCATTTATTGGATGGCAGATAGTAGTAAATTCTTCAAATTAGTCGCATCTTGGTTAGTAGTTACATTTTATTTTCCTATATTCTGAATAGAGAACCAAGATCAATCATATGTAGTTGATTTAATTCATGATTATAAATGATGGGGGACAGATATGTTACCATGATCCCGTTTTTTTCTACAGATTCAAATCACATATAGAGCTCTAATAAAACAAACTTGAAAAAAGAGAATTATTACATTTTTGTCACTTTAGAACTAGATAGCAATCACAATGTTTAGGCATTCTGCAACTAAATGTGGTAAATTTAAGATAAACAGCAGTTGGAATTTATTACAAATATGAAATACTAATACAGTGCTATATATAGTAGTGTAAAAATAATCTGCCATTATGTTCAGTCAGCCATATTGTGGCAATATATTTGCCCTATGGGTGGCTTGGGAAGGTTGCAGCACTGTAGGTACAATATGGCATTGTACTGTATGTTTCTGAAGGAATACCACTGCTGCCAACTACCCTGTGTCTGATTACAGAATTTACACTAACATGTCCAAGTTTTAGTAAAGTCCAATCTTGGAGCTCCCCTTCCTCCAAGTTTGCTCTAGTCTTAAACCAAGAGCTACAAGGATATTTATAATCTTTTGCTACTGAAAGATTTAACTGATTTCTGACAGTCACCTGATTAGTAGATCATTTTTTGGAAGAGCAGCTGTGCTAGCAAATCACTCCTGATAAATCCCTAGCAGGAGCAAATGATAACTAAACAAATGGAACAATAGCCCCCCTGTGGAGTAAGCTACCCTGGTAGCATGCTATAGCATCTTATTGCACTCAATCACACACCATTGGAGTATTGTGCGATCATACAAGAATAATCACTGTAGGTAGAAACTCAGACCTCAGATCACAAGCTCATCTTTGGGCAGTGGCAGCTGGTGCTCAGTTTTTTGGACGGGGGCGGCAAACAAACCCCCCGCCAGGTCCGCACTTACCCCATCCAGGTCGCAGCTTCCCCAACTTCTCATCCCGGCCAGTCCGGTCTTAAGACCCACTTCTTGTCCTGATTGGCCAGGAGGATAAGCTGTAAGACAATAGCAAATATTGATTCACTAATGTCACAAGTGTGAGGGCTCTGGGCGCAGAGCCCAACCTTTTTGAAGACAATTAGAGCTTCAGGCTCGAATCATGTGCTTCAAAAGCGAAACAAATAGTAGAAATCTATGCATCTGGTGCCCCGGATGGTGATTAGGAGCCGGTGCATGGAGGTTAGGGGGTGGCTCCCCTGTGCCTCTTATGGACTGGCCGCCACTGTCTTTGGGGCAGCATTTCCAAAGGTTAGTCAGCACAGCACTGCGCAAGTTCAAGGCAGCTTCACTGAATTCTAAGGGCCACTGGATGTCTTGTCAATTGACCAACATACAAGCAACCTTTGCACATTTTAAATATGTGAATTCAGCTCCACTTTAAAGGATGTGAGCAGACCATGGGCAGGTTCTCTTTCTTTCCAGGTGGTTGAAAATACTTTGATCCTACTCAACTTTGTACCTTTCTAATTACAATCTCCTGACATTAAAGCATAGCCTTCGCAAAAGGTTATTGATTAAACCTAAAAGATTGTAATCAGGTAGGAGGGGGTACGACCAGGAACAGAGTGTTTTCCAGCTACTGGAATGGTTCACGCTGGAGGACTTGCTTCCTCCGCTGCTGGCCATGTTTTCTCTTCCTCTTGCCTGCAAATATCTTCTGCACCATATTGCATGTACAGTACATAAAGGGAGATTTTGCTAGCATGGGAGGAAATTATTTGTATTAAGGGGATATAAATATACATATACTATATACGTATTAGATGGGAAATTGGGAATATAGTAAGTGGTAATTATATGTTTGGATATATTACTGGTAATATCATATTGCTCATGAGAACATAATAAAAACCAGAAGAGTTTTTGATAAGTGTAAGTTATTGATAGAGTTAGGTGCAGGGGTTAGTGTTTGGGTAGGTTCTAAGGCAACAGTATAGAAATAGAGCGTGCTGTAGCCAAAGTTGTAACCAGATCCCTGCGACTAGTTACTATTCCACAGTGGCCTCTTTAGAACCCCACGGGGCTCCTGTGCTCTGGAGATCTTTTACAGCAGAACTACAGTCAGGTCCATAAATATTGGGACATCGACACAATTCTAATCTTTTTGGCTCTATACACAACCGCAATGGATTTGAAATGAAACAAACAAGATGTGCTTTAACTGCAGACTTTCAGCTTTAATTTTAGGGTATTTACATCCAAATCAGGTGAACGGTGTAGGAATTACAACAGTTTGTATATGCGCCTCCCACTTTTTAAGGGACCAAAAGTAATGGGACAGATTAACAATCATAAATCAAACTTTCACTTTTTATTACTTGGTTGCAAATCCTTTGCAGTCAATTACAGCCTGAAGTCTGGAACGCATAGACATCACCAGATGCTGGGTTTCATCCCTGGTGATGCTCTGCCAGGCCTCTACTGCAACTGTCTTCAGTTCCTGCTTGTTCTTGGGGCATTTTCCCTTCAATTTTGTCTTCAGCAAGTGAAATGCATGCTCAATCGGATTCAGGTCAGGTGATTGACTTGGCCATTGCATAGCATTTCACTTCTTTCCCTTAAAAAACTCTTTGGTTGCTTTCGCAGTATGCTTCGGGTCATTGTCCATCTGCACTGTGAAGCGCCGTCCAATGAGTTCTGAAGCATTTGGCTGAATATGAGCAGATAATATTGCCCGAAACACTTCAGAATTCTTCCTGCTGTTTTTGTCAGCAGTCACATCATCAATAGATACAAGAGAACCAGTTCCATTGGCAGCCATACATGCCCACGCAATGACACTACCACCACCATGCTTCACTGATGAGGTGGTATGCTTTGGATCATGAGCAGTTCCTTTCCTTCTCCATACTCTTCTCTTCCCATGACTCTGGTACAAGTTGATCTTGGTCTCATCTGTCCATAGGATGTTGTTCCAGAACTGTGAAGGCTTTTTTAGATGTTGTTTGGCAAACTCTAATCTGGCCTTCCTGTTTTTGAGGCTCACCAATGGTTTACATCTTGTGGTGAACCCTCTCTATTCTCTCTGGTGAAGTCTTCTCTTGATTGTTGACTTTGACACACATACACCTACCTCCTGGAGAGTGTTCTTGATCTGGCCAACTGTTGTGAAGGGTGTTTTCTTCACCAGGGAAAGAATTCTTTGGTCATCCACCACAGTTATTTTCCATGGCCTTCCAGGTCTTTTGGTGTTGCTGAGTTCACTGGTGCATTCTTTCTTTTTAAGAATGTTGCAAACAGTTGATTTGGCCACACCTAATGTTTTTGCTATCTCTCTGATGGGTTTGTTTTGTTTTTTCAGCCTAATGATGGCTTGCTTCACTGATAGTGACAGGATCTCATATTGAGAGTTGACAGAAACAGATTACAAATGCAAATAACACACTTGAAATTAACTCTGGACCTTTTATCTGCTCCTTGTAAATGAGATAATGAAGGAATAACACACACTTGGCCATGGAACAGCTGAGCAGCCAATTGTCCCATTACTTTTGGTCCCTTAAAAAGTGGAAGGCACATACAAACTGTTGTAATTCCTACACCGTTCACCTGATTTGGATGTAAATACCCTCAAATTAAGCTGAAAGTCTGCAGTTAAAGCACATCTTGCTTGTTTCATTTCAAATCCATTGTGGTGGTGTATAGAGCCAAAAAGATTAGAATTGTGTCGATGTCCCAATATTTATGGACCTGACTGTATGTGTAGTACCCTTTACTAGTTAGGTTGTTGGACTAAATTTCGTTTTTGACTTCAGTGGAGCAGTAATTGAATGGTTTGTCTGGAAGAAGCTTCCAGAATATTGAGCAGGGAGAGTAAAATGACCACTATGAGTATTTTTCATGCCCCATACAATCCCTGGAAGGAGGCATCCAGAAAGTAGCCAGGGAGGTTATAAGTGTTTTGGAGGCCTTGCCAAAATGTTCTTTCCTCTCCTGGGAGGTTTCCAGTTCTTCTTAGGCTGCTGCACCTGGGAAATAGCTACTCATGGAAGAATTTGTAGTCTGGGCCTCAACAGGTGCTGAGACGAGGACCTTGAGAAGATTGCTAGGATTATGTTTGCTGAAGGGCTGTCAGGGCTGGTCTCAGCCCTCCCTTCTCAGAGCTCAGGCTGCTCAGCTGTCGGTTAATTGCCAGTATTCATCATTCCACAGTGACTCACCTGATGATCATATCCAGCTCGTCAGTCAGCCTTGCTGGCTGTTTAAACTGCCTGGATCAGATCTCCTGTGCCCTTGCCTTGGTCAACATATCTGGATACTCTCTGCTGTGTTTTCCTGTTAAAGACTTTTGCCTGGCTGACTTCTCTTCTGGTTCCTGAATCCGTTTGCTGCTTCTGACTACTCTGATCTCTGAATTCCTGTTTTGCTGGCTTGTTCTGACTACCCGCTCTGGTTACCGAACTCTGTCTATGTTTTCACCATGTTTATTCTGTTTGTACTATTTTCCATTTTATTAAAAAGTGTGATTTTTACTGCACTTCTGTCTCAGTCTGATTCATGGTTCCTGACAAGGACACTGTCCTGAAGTCTTGGTTTGGAGAATGACTTTTGTTTCCCTGTGGATGCTGGATGGCAGGCAACTCCAGGGACATTGTGAGTACAGACTTTGCTGTGGATTCTTAGGTGTGCAAGTACTAGAAGGGAACTACATGCCAGAAGATGCAATGTGAACTGGGACTACTCTTATAGAGTTCTAGATACTCTGGCCATTCCCTGGAATGGCTGGTTAGGGAAGATTAGTGAGAAGCTGCCATCCTGTTATATCTGCTATCATTTGAAGTATCCTGATCCCTAAACCCCCTTACCTCTTTCACATTTCTCAGCAATACATTTTAGAAAGGCATCCCTAAACTGAGTCTGTGTGAAGGCTTGGGCCTGAACCTGGGACCTCTGCTTTGTCTCGCAGTATCTCTTCTTGCTGAGCCACTTGAGATGCTGGACAGCTCCCTGCCTAATTAAGCCAAGCCTTTGCACCTCCTTTTTTTCAGATTACAATGCTCTCTCCAACCAATATTTCGCTCTTGTAACTCCTGCTGCCATCCATATCTTTGCTACTATTCATTACCGACCCTTGGTTTTTTCCTCGAGTATCTTCTGCTTGATTACAACCTGCAACCACTTGTTACAAACCTTTGGCTTGTTTACTGACTATGCTTCTGCTGAATTCTTACCTGCTATATCTGATACTGGACTCTGGCTTACCCACCTCCTCCTCCTCCACCTATCCTGCTGGTCAGTGTGATATCCTGCTGATCCCTGGGGTACCGCAATGTGGCCACTGCAGCTTATGCATATATTTTCAAATGTATGCAAACGAAACCCCTTGTTTTAAAGTACACTATTAGACAGGGTTAATTTTGCTTGCTGCAGGCTGGCTGGTAAGTGAGCTTGACATTTTTGTTTATTTTTTTTGACATGTGTTGCCCTTCCATGTGCTCCTTGCTTTGGAGACTCTCAAAGTTTATAGAGTTAGGACTGCAGTACACTGGGGCACCGTGGTGTGGCATCTGCAGCTTACGCATATATTTGCAAATGTGTACAAACAAAACCCCTTGTTTTAACACAAACTGTTAGACAGGGTTAATTCAGTTTGTTGCAGGCTGGCTGGTAAGTGAGCTGGGAATTTTTATTTGTTGTTTTTTGACATGTGTCGCCCTTTCCATGTCCTCCTTGCTGCAAAGGTTGGGTGGGTGTCATTTGTTTGCACTGTTGATGGGAATCCCTCTGCATGAGCATCTGTCACCGTATAACAAAGGGAGACCTGGGCATATTATTAGTGGCCCCTTCAGGGGTGAGCAATACATGTGCAAATCAGCTACTGATAGCTGGTGCATAGAGCAGCAAGACTACCTTGTGTGTGCCCTGAGTTTGGTCATGTGGTCTGATTCTATTTATTTACTTTTTCTATTGGTTGAACTAGACTTGTGTCTTTTTTAACCTGACTAACTATGATGCCCCATTACACAACATGGGGATTGCTCAAAAATGCATCCTGCACCAGCCCTATTCTAGCCTAACTCTGCTGTATGTAAGTAAGCCAGCAGCTCTCTACTCATTGCTCTCTGCCAGTCTGCAAGTTAAAGTGGTTCTAAAGGCAGAAGGTTTGTTCTTATCTTAATGCATTCTATGCATGGAGGTAAAAAAGCTCCTGCAAACAGCTCCCACCCCCCTATACTTACCTGAGCCTGATCTTGATCCAGCAATGTGCATGAGGATAGAGGCTCTCTCTGCTCTCTCCCTCCTCATTGGTTCAAACACAGCAGCAGGAGCCACTGGGAGTGATCACACACAAGTGCCTCCATAACAAATGGCTTGCTATGGGGGCACTTGGTGGGGGGGGGGGGGGTTAAAGCCAGGAGCAGTGGCAGGGACCCAAGAACCATTGCACAGAGCAGGTAAGTATCACATATTTGTTATTTAACAAAAAATAAAAACCGAGCCTTTAAATTCCCATTAAACTTCAAAGGAATAACGTGGGGAGTGCAGTGAGGGAGAGCTTGTTCAAAATTAGCACTGGGTCCCTACATTTTTATTTGTGCTGCTGTAAATGACCTTGTTTAAAATGCATAGCTGCACTTTTCTCCAGCACTGTCACTACCCAGAATTAATTTGCTGTAGGGGACCCAGAATCACTGCTCAGTGGTGGTTAGCACAGCTGAGTGTAATCTGAGACCTGAAAGGAGGGAATTAACCCCTCTCTACACAATTGTATAGGGAACCATGCACAGCTGAAGCTGTCGGTCACCTGCTGTGTGTGAGGGGACGGGGCCAGTTCCTGGGATTCCCTGGCATCGGGATAAATTATCAGAAGTTACTCATGAGATAGAGGAAAGCTAGAAATCACACTAGGTGCTTTGGGTTGAGGCAAGTACACACTATAAAAGGATATGTTTTGTTCATTTTTCATTTCAGAAGTTGAAACCTCCTTTAATTATGCAAGGACTGTGGCTGTCACACTGACCTTGGCTTCAATAGTGAGTCAATGGTCTGAAACAAGCATGAAGCTAATGAAGTCTTGAAAGTCTAAAGTTTTGTAATTCATACATATTCTAGGTCATTGACGACTAGATAGTGATGCAAGTATCACTGTGATGACCCCTACGTCAGTAATTGTAACTTCCATATTTGTATCATCACAGGTTTTCCTTTAAAGCTCGACACGGCCAATCTGCTGGCTGTCATAAAGGCAGGGCAGAAGCAGCATTTCCAAATCAATAAAACTTTTAGAGAATAACTTAGTGACATTGAACCAACACACACAGCAAAATGTGTCCAGAGGGAATACAGAGAAAAGTCAATAGTATTCAGCCAGTAGAAGATAATCATACCAGTCTCCAAGCAGAAGATTTAATCACCATAATCTGCCAACACTGGAAGGAATTAGTCCATAACTTTCACTTAACTTATGCGAGTTATGCCATTTCCTAAAGTAGGATTATTCTTTTTGATTATGGCATGCCTTAGTGCTGCCAAGTGAATGACTGTCGCATATCCTGTAGTGTCTTTTATAGCACATTAGAAGACTTCACCAAAGCTTTTTGTGCATTACCTGAATGTTCTTTTTACAACTGTTTAGGCATTCACTCAATGTGGCATTTCCTCAATCAGACTCTTACTAGATGATCTGCGCATTAAAGGTTTCCATTATCAGTGCATTACTTAGCCATATAAGAACTTAGGCTGTCCAAAGACCTCTGCACAATCCAACTGATATCAGGCATTCTCATCATCCAACTTTGTCGCAAAGGTTTATTTGGCTCAGCGGCATGCTCCTGTTCTTGTGAATGCAGAACAGAGGAGGGAGTATTGTTATATTTATAGGCACAAGAGTTGCTTTTTAACATAATAGATTGTGAAAAAGGAGAGGCGAGTATTGTGACAGTGCTATACCCTGCCACTGTGTTAACGGGAATAAAGTTTGCACTGGGTTCTCAAGGATGCAAGCTGAGGGGCTCTAGAATGTCAGTGGTAATTCTCTGTTTGACCTCTAACCCTGGCTCCTGGTTTTAAAGGGGACCAGTAGGGAGGCGTGGCTTGACCAGGGAAGCGAGCGGACGTGCTGAGACAGAGCTCCGCCAGACCGGCATCTAAATCTCATCCATCCGAGCTCCTGAGGTTTCAATCAGAGGTAAAAACACCTCCACTACCCTCCATGGGGCACACACAACATCCCGATACCTATTTGGGCACATTTCCTCAACCCCACCCGCGAAGGTATAGGCCGCGGCTCGATCCCTGGCCTAAATTTGCGGCCGCAGCAACACATCCACCACGGTGCCACACCAAGCCTCACATCCGGCAGCCTTCTTGGGGTACTCACATCAGCCCTGCACACAGTGGGTATAGTCAACCCGCCTACACCCGCGGCGAGGTAGGCCGCGGCCGGATCCCCGGGCTAAATTTTGCGGCCACACCGCTGCCGCCGGAACACCGGACAAAGTTACATCCACCATCCAAGAGCACACCCGCGACACCTACCCACCCTGCGATCCATACGGTCCACTGTCACCCAAGAGCTCCAAACCCTCACCCAAAGTGCGGGGGGGTAGGCCGCAACCGGATCCCCGGCCTAAATGTGCGAACCCACGGACAACCGGCCCGCTCGCCCTCCTCAAACAACCGCACAGAAGTGAACAGGGGTGGAAGTCACCAGCGACCCCCCGCTGCTAAACAAATAAGGAGGCCTACTCAACAAGTGTTCCCCTGAGGGTATTCCACACACTCTCCGCCATCTTGGAACACCCAAGACAATCACCAGGCCCCACAAACGCTACAGACATCACTCTGCTGCAGTGCACTCCAGAAGCTACACTGGTTTACCGGTGCTCAAATCCACACTAAACAGAACTCCACCCAGCTGAACCATACCTACCCATAGCAAACAAGACAAGCAACAGCCTCCAACATAATCATAATCAGATACTACACGCAGGAGGCATTCAAGTAAGAGATTTCCCCGCTGTCACATCTCTACCTACCTACATGCACTGACCCTCTCTTTTTACTGAAACAATGACAGCTAATAGGATGGTGTGATTCCATTGGAGACGGCAGAAAGGAAGAACAACAACGACTGAAGCCCGACACCACTATTGCAACTCTGGCGCCACCACATAACATGTCCAGGAAAAGAATGGGAGAATTCAAAACACAGAAACTAACTTCACTTTTTTTCAAACCAGCACCTTCACATAGAGCAGAACAGAAAGATCAAACAACCAGTGAGGCGTACACGGACCTCCCTGATGACCCTGCTGAGGAAGAACTGCTACCAGAAGCCCCCTCCGCATCATCCCACCAAATAGAAGAAAACCCTATCACAGGCAGTACTGCCAAAGCAAGGATGCGGATTGACGCGTCCCCACCTCCATCATCACCGATAATCGCTAAAAGTGGCATCAACGCGAACCAGGAAGTGTTAAATTCCGCGATGGCTACCTTCCCAACCACAGGACAACCAGTCCTCGATACAACCCTCAAAGACATGCTCCTCTCCCTCCAATCCTCACTGATGACCGAACTATCCACGCTAATCACAACGCTCTCGACCGACGTGAAACACATCGATCACAGAGTATCGTGCTTAGAATCGGGGGTGGAAGCATGTGTCTCTACAGTTAACAACATCATTGATGAGGTGGAGGAAGTGAAAGAAGAACAGACCTGGATGAGAGCCAAGATAGCAGACTTAGAAGACAGGTCTCGACGCAACAATCAGAAGATTCAGACGATAGAACCGAGAGTAGGTCCAGACAAGAAGAAAGTGAAGGAGGTGGAGTAGTTACTACAACAATTGACATCTCTGTGTACGAAGGTGGGGGCTAAGATTCGTGCTATGAGACACTAGCTACACAAAGTGCAGCCAGCTCTCGCAACACTAATCGCACCTATCAAGCCAGTAGTCACTCCTAACCTCCCTCTCCTCGTACAGAAACTCCCAACATAGCTCCTGACCAACAGGACACCAACCCTTCCATCGGTAGCGCCTTAAATTGTGAAGGACCAAGCGCAACTACGGTG
This sequence comes from Glandirana rugosa, assembly GCA_018402905.1. Taxonomy (NCBI): domain Eukaryota; kingdom Metazoa; phylum Chordata; class Amphibia; order Anura; family Ranidae; genus Glandirana; species Glandirana rugosa. The sequence continues at coordinate 71,816 of BLSH010025707.1, forward strand.
AAAATCGCTAATAGCCACTACTACCTCCACCCCTGCGCAGTTA
>BLSH010025707.1:78341-97359 GCA_018402905.1 Glandirana rugosa
GACAACAACCACAGTCACCGTCCTTGATACGGGGTCACAACGACTGTCACCACCCTTATTACGGTTTTCCCGACCTATTTTCGTCCGTTTCCCGGCGTCAAACCTCTGGTGACCAGACCCCCTATTAATTTATCCCTTCCAAACTCGTACATCCGGGAAATGTTTTATTAGACTTCACCCACTGATCCCTGTTTCTCTTCCCTTTACATAATTTATGGAAGAAGTCAAGAAACGTACATTTCCTCGTACCCCGCGCCCCCTGGTGGCCAAATGCGAATCGCCGCTTATTTACGGCGATTCGCGCAGGGCTCCCCGACTGCCGCCGTGAAAAGACGGCGCGCGGTCGGGAACCAGTTAAAGAGTCCCTAAAAATGAGATACAATGGCTGTGAAATGGCAACACTCAATTCTTTTAGGGCCCATGGGTGTCTGCCATCTGGTCCAGGTGCTTTATTCATCTTTATCCTGTCTCAATATTTATGGACCCTATCATTTTTGAGCCATAGTGGTCCATTTGTCAATATCTTCCCATGATGGACATGAGCTCTCCCATGCTCCTTTACATGCAAAGAACTGAAGAAGGTATTTAATACATTTCCCTTCTCTTTGTCCCTAGTCACCCACTTCAGATTATTTTGTAAAGGGCCTACATGCTCAAACCTTCCCTATTTAATTATCCCCCAGACCAGTGGTCTCCAAACTGCGGCCCTTTGCCTGCTTTTATCCAGCCCTTTTGGCATTATTCCCACCACTGTCAGCAACACTGGGGCATAGTTCCTGCCACTGACACCAACAACAGGGCACTATTCCTCCCACTAATACCAATGATGGAGAGCTATTCCTCAAACTGACACCAATGATGGGGCACTATTCCCACTAATACTATTTCCCACTGATACCAACAATGGGACACTATTCCTCCCACTGACACCAACAATAGGGCACTATTCCTCCCGCTGACACCAACAATGGGGCACTATTCCTCTCACTGACACCATCAATAGGGCACTATTCCATCCACTGACGCCAATGATAGGGGCACTATTCCTCCCGCTAACACCAAAGAGTGGACACTTTTTACTCCCATTGACACCAGGACATTTTCTACCACCACTGGCCACAGTACGTCCCCCCAAAGTATGAAGGATAGTAAACTGGCCCTTTGTTTAGAAAGTTTGGAGATCCATTCCCCAGACAACCATCATGCAGTATGGAATATAGGCCCTATCATAGGCTTGAGATGGTTGCCCATCTAAAACCAACTCCTCATTAAAACAAATAAAGTAAGAGCGATAGCCATAGCAAAAGACTGACAGAAAAAGATGTTTAGGAGGCACCTATGTTTCCAGCTGATGTGCCCCTAACATAACCCAGATCTTCCCTAAAGCCTCTCCATTTCTATGTAGAGGAACTAAAACATCCATGAGAATGCCTGAGCATTTTAACATGGCAGACAGGGTTGTGAAGTCTATATTTATGTAACAGGTTTGGTAAGATTTCAATTGCCTCTATAGGTAGAGGTAGAGAACGAGAGAGAAAGGAAAGAAAATGTTTGTGAGCAATTAGCTAGCACTGTTATCTTAGTCATTTTACTGATCCCACAGGCTCATTTTAGGGCATTAAATGATCTTTGTCAACAATCAATAACGTCTATAGGCACTATAGCAGAGGCCACACAGTATGAAATAAAAACCCTGTCCATTTGGCTGTACTTTCCCAGCCCATAGCTATTGTTCCTTTCTGTACTTCACTCATAGCTATGACATAAGATGCCCTCATAGGAACCTTTCTGCAGCACATCCACTGGAATGGGTGCATCAGGTGAACTCTTCATACAGGAAGTTTTACTTTAACTAGGACAACAGGACTCCTCATTCAAATCTTTTCTCGAACAGTAAATTATTTTTTGTTATAACCATCAATCATGTCTCTTTATCATATGACTACAACAGAGCCATTTAGATCCTATGACAAATAATACCTATTGTGGGGGGTTAGCTCAAGGGGGAACACCTTCCCTGGAAAAAAAGGCAGTCCAAACAGCAGGTTTTCTTAAAAGCTGACTTATAGCCAGTTTTATTTTAAAAAGTTGCATGAAAATAAAACAAACAAAACAGAAAGTAAATCCTTGCCATCCAGGCTCTTGCTAAACATCTTCAATTTCCCTAACTGAGCAGTGAAGGGCTTCTCCCAGTCACCCACAAAACAAAGGACAATGCAAACCTTTTGTTTCAGTCATAAAGCAAACTTCAGTTCAAGCTCTCTCAAGTTTGATGGATCCTGAGTCCCAGGCCAGAGTAATCATCTGATCCAGACCTGCTTCCTTTATACCACCTGTTGATGGTCACAAGTGGACCACAAAATCTGGTCCGGAACAAACATTGCCAAGGTGGCTGGTAAAACCCGAACTGGATTCCACATTAGTTTCCTGAAAGTGAATGCATGCGAGGCAAAACATAAGGTCCATTGATCACTTCGTCTTTCATAACGCCACACTATGTATAGGCTAGGTTAGGAAATAGGCTGGTCTTCCACTTTAAAACAAGGCATATAAAGCTGGGCACCGCTATGGGGGGCATGTATCAATGTAATAATTAAAAAAAAATGTATGTACAGCAGACAGAGGGACTTTTTATATGGCTTTGAGGGCTACATTGAAGATACATAAAACCATTGAAATAGAGGTTGGGGGATTAGTTAAAACTGTACATAGTGTTACAGAACAGTACAATGTTCATGGGCAGCCTCAGAAGCAACGTACTCTGGCAGTGGACATTGGGCTATGGAATGAAATTGCTTACATACAGCAGCACCCCAAACTTATTCAATCCAAAAACAACATTATCCAGGTTGGTTTATCAGCAACATAGGCCACTGAGGACAATGTTGCTCTCTAGCTGCTACATGCCCCTCACTTCCCAAATCCCATGTAAAAAAGTAAAAAAAGGCCAAATTTGGGGTGTTTGAAAAGTCCACCCCTCCAGCCCTCCTTTTTGCAGTACCGTGCATCATTGACACACATGCAAGATGCTGATTTTATCTCCAAACTAGGTGTGCACACCCTTGTGATCAGCAGCCTCTGTCTGCAAGCAGGTAAATTGGCATTATGCTGTGGGGTTTATTTTCTTTTAAAGTGGTTGTAAAGTTATTATTTTTAAAAAAACATGTCATACTTACCTGCTCTGTACAATGGTTTTGCACAGATCAGCCCTGACCCGCCTCTTCTCAGGTCCCCTGTGGGCGATCTCAGGTCCTCCTCTTCTCTTTGTGCCATCATAGGAAGCCATGTACTATGGTGGCATACGTACGTGCTTGATCCCAAGCCGGGCTGTGTGCATCTATTGACATGGCCCCACCTCCTGCTCCCTCTCCACTGAATTCAATTGACAGCAGCAGGAGCCAGTGGCTCTCACTGCTGCCTCCATGTCCAGTGAGGAGAGAAAGCAGCGCTGCTTCTCTTGGGAGCAGCACTGGCCCAACATCGGGCTCAGGTAATTATTAAAGGGGAATGGGAGTGAGATAAACATAGAAGGTTTTTACCCTATACAGAGAATGCATTAATGTAAAAAAAACTAAAGCCTTTATAAGCACTTTAAACCATGGAACATGCTAACAAATTAATAATTTTCAGATGGCTCAGGAATTTTTACACATGCATTAAGAGTTGTAGTGAAAGAGACTCTACTAAAATGTCTGTTTTAAATGGGAGGACAATATGCTTTTAGGCCCCCAATTCAGAGACGCAAGCCTTGTGCCTGAGATCTATGCCAGCCTTTCTCAACCTTTTCAACACCGAGGAACCCTTGAAATAATTCTCTGGCCTCGGGGAACCCCTGCTAAAAATTAAAAATCTACAATTCATGATACATTAATGTGATGGTCAATGGGAAAAATGCTCTTTACACTTGTGGTCATTGGGAAGAATTGCCCCCTTACAGATAGCTAAAAAGATCAATGATATCATTGGGAATTTATCTGAGAGGTAGAAATTGACCATTGTTCAAGGAACCCCTAGCAACCACTGGAGGAACCCTAGGGTTCCATGGAACCCTGGTTGAGAAACCCTGATCTCTGCAGTTAATCCACACAATTTCATTGCATGCATACAGAAATGTTGCATGACATTTCTTCCCTGAAGCCAGGACAGTGTGGGAATCAGCTTTCACCATTGTTAAACAGGATTTTGCTTTAAGACTGAATCCTTTTTAAAATGATGAAAAGGATAACCTGCAACCTATGTCCACATTCTACAAATCAGTAAGGCAAAAGAAAGGAAACTGAAATAAAAATAATAAAACTTTGCGCAATAGAACAAAACAAAACCATATACATAGCATATAAATCTCTTTCACATGTATGAATAATAAATCTGTGTGACTAAAATATTATCTTAATATCTTCCATCGCAGAATATAAAGTGCCAAGTCCAAAATGCAGTGTAACATCCACTTATATGCAACCGATAATGAATAATGAAAAAAATATACTAGTGAAAAAAGTGCATATGTACAGTATCTCACAAAAGTGAGTACACGCCTCACATTTTTGCAAATATTTTATTATATCTTTTCATGTGACAACACTGAAGAAATTACACTTTGCTACAATGTCTTTATGTTTAATCCGCTGGCAACAAAAGTGAGTACACCCCTAAGTGAAAATGTCCAAATTGGGCCCAAAGTGTGAATATTTTGCGTAGCCACCATTATTTTCCAGCATTGCCTTAACCCTCTTGGGCATGGAGTTCACCAGAGCTTCACAGGTTGCCACAGGAGTTCTCTTCCACTCCTCCATGATGACATCACTGAGCTGATTGTTAGATGTTAGAGACCTTGTGCTCCTCCACCTTCCATTTGAGAATGCCACACAAATTCTCAATAGGGTTTAGGTCTGGAGACATGCTTGACATGCTGGAGACATAAACCATTGGCCTAGACCTGATGATTAATCAGTGGATCATATACAGGTAAGTAATTTTGTGCAGAGAGGTCACCCTGTTGCAGTAAATGTGGGGCAGTCTGGAACTGGTTAAAGTGATTATAAAGCCTCATTTTTTATTTTTTTAAAATAACCAACATGTTATACTTACCTCCTCTGTGTAGTAGTTTTGCACAGGGCAGCCTGGATCCTTCTCTTCTCGGGTCCCTCTTCGGCTCTCCTATCCCCTCCCTCCTTGCTATGGGGGCACCCGAGCCGAGCTGCAGCTCCGTGTGTCCATTCAGACACGGAGCTGCCATTCGGCTCTGCCCCCTCTCTCCTCTGATTGGCTGGCTGACTTTGATTGACAGCCATGGGAACCAATGGCACCGCTGCTGTATCTCAGCCAATCAGGAGGAGAGTCCCGGGTGGCCAAGAGACTCGTGGACATCACTGAAGAGAGATGGGGCTCAGTAAGTATTAGGGGGTGCTGGGGAAGCTGCTACACACAGAAGTCTTCTGCCTTTACAACTCCTTTAACCACTTTCCTACTGCCACATACAGAATGACGGCCAGGAAGTGGGTCTGTTATCCTGACTGGGCGTCATGTGACATCCAGCAGGAAAACAAGCCGGCGTGCACCTGCAGGGGCGTGGGGATTGGTGGTGTGGTGTGTCAGTCTGACACACTGCATCTCTGATCCTGGTAAAGAGCTTCTGTCATAAGCTCTTTACCGCATGATCAGCTGTGATAAATCACAACAGATCACAGTGTAAACAGGAAAAGCCGCATATCGGCAGCTCTCCTGACAGGGGGGGTCTATGCTGATTGTTTATCAGTGCAGCCCCCCTAGGATCGCCACCCAGGACCACGAGGGAGCCCACCTAGGACCACCAGGGAATGCCCACCCAGGGACAACCAGGGAGCCCACCCCAACTACCAGGGAGCCCACCCAGGGACCACCAGGTCAGGGGCTTGGATGCCACACAGGATTACCAGGGAATGCCAGGGAAGAACCACCAATATAGTGCTATCAAACATTGCCGCCTATCAGTGCCCACCAGTGCCACCTATCAGTGCCCACGTATCAATGCCACCTATCAATGCCCATCAGTGCCACCTATCAGTGCCCATCAGTGCCACCTATGAATGCCCATCAGTGCCCGTCAGTACCGCCTATGAGTTCCCATCAGTGCCGCCTATCAGTGCCCATCAGTGCTGCTTATCAGTGCTTACAAAGTTTTGTGACAGAAACAAAGAAATAAATGTTCGGTCTTGTTTTATTTGTAGCGCAAAAAATAAAAACCCCAGTGGTGATCAAATACCACCAAAAGAAAGCTCTATTTGTGAGAAAAAAATTATAACAATTTTGTATGGGTACAACGTTGCATGACCACGCAATTGTCATTCAAAATGTGACAGCGCTGAAAGCTGAAAATTGGTCTGGGCGGGAAGTGGTATAAGTGGTTAAAGTGTATCTATGGTCAAAATGTAAAATCATATATTAATATTGACATTGCATTTTAATTATTTCTAGCCTACTCCTATTAATCCGAATAATCTAGATGCTTGTAAACTTGCTTTGTGAAGTTTCCCACACATTTACTTCCATTCATTTTGTGATATGTATTCACTATTCCCTGTGATTATGCACTACTGTGTCACTCATTTCACAGAGCCTGCCTTCTAAACTAAAGACGTGCTAAGAGGAGAAGTTTCAGGAGGTTGAGTCAGTACAGAAATCACTGCATGCAGGCAGCAAGGTACCATGGGACATGTAGTCCTTAGAATTTGCTTCTCTTGCTCTTTGCTTTGAGCAAAGGGCAAGAGAAGCTGTAAAGCATACAGGGAATCTAGGATTTTGATAAATAGATGATCATCAGACAGGCAGAACACAACAGGAGATTTTTAACTTAGGCTTATATTGAAACATCAAACATAATAAGTAATATTTGTATTGCTATCACAATTTATAGAATGTAAGTGTATACTGTGCCCATAGATTTCCTTTAAGTGCAGGTTAAAAACTCAAAAGGAGAAATCTGATTGTTGCTATGAGCATTATTATATAGAGCTCACAGGAGCAGAGGATCTTTAGGTCCCTACGGTCTAGCATTACATTAAACCGCAAAACAAAATTGCACACTGCTTTGTATAAAACAAACGAGGATTATGACATTTTAAACGATAGGTTTTCTTTAAGTGCATTGATTAAAGTGTACATGAAAGCATACAGCGGATTTGGTATGTAGTAATCGTTTAGCATTGTATTAAGCTTCATTAAGCAGGTGAGTATTCTAAGTGCTTCTGTGTCTTGTGGGAACAAACAGCCTGGCAACCATTAAAAAGAAAAGAGCTACAATGCCTTGTTACAGTACATGGAAGGGATTGCAGACTCGAGAGAAAATGACATGGCCACAACACAAAAGGTGGCCTATGGCACCGCAAAACTAAACAGCAAATGAGCCTAATTATGTCTCTTTCAGTGCTATCCACTTTCTGCCAAATATAATAACAGGCTATAAAGGAAAAATGGGGAATTGCAATTCCAATCTGACTTGTAATGATACTTGTATAATGCCATACCTAGCTCCCCAACCTACACTAACCTAGAAACCGCCAACCCAGCTGATTACTTATATCAGCATACCCATACTAACCTGAAATCCCCCCAGCAAGCTCATTAATAACCTCAGTTCAACAACCACAGCCTGCTCTGATGTTTATATCCTCTGGGCTTAAACATTCTTCAGCACTGGCTGGGCCTGTACAGCGAGCCTCCATGGAACCATACTCCAAGGCTAGATAATTTCCTCCCTCGGGATGTAAAATGTGGTGGAGGCCATGCCTGTCATGTTGAAGTAACTTATTAAGAGTTGAGGCCAATAAGTTCTTACCCTCATCATGATCCAGATGTGGCAGGAATCTGAAATTTAGTCCATTCTCTACATTTCCACCTCCTATGGTCACACACAGGGCCGTCTTTAAAACAGGGCAAAAGGGGCAGCTGCCCTGGGCCCAGTCATTGCTGTGGGGCCCCAAGCAGCTGCCTCTTGAGCCTGCAAATAGTTGATAAGTGGATTCAGGAGGGTCAAAGAAAATGTTTGCCCAGGGTCCAATCAATATTAAAGACGGCCCTGGTTACACACTTCTCACATCTGTGGAACAGACCTTTAATACCATCTGCATAGAAGTATGCAGATTTGGAGGAAAACGAGCTATCAACTTCAGTAATGGCTGCCTCATCATTGTGGCAATGTCTTCCCCGTAAATTTTTCTTCAGATTTGGAAACAGGAAGAAGTCCGGAGATGCCAGGTGAGGTGAGTAAGGTGGATGAGGCAGAGATTCATAGCCACTATCGCGAACAAAAGCGACAGTTGGTACAGTTCCAAAATGCTTTGTGCACATTCTACTCATTGCTGTTTTTGGAAAGGTGTCAGTAACCTGGGAACCCAACGTGCATCCACTTTGCTCATATGTAAGATGTTATGTAATGTTGTAAACTGACCCCCTACTAATGTTCACCTCCCTAGCTAAGAAATGAATAGTCACACGTCTATCTTCAAGCACCAGCTGCTCAACTTTTGCCACCATACTTGGTTCTGTGGCAGTTGATGGACGACCTTCCCTTGGGTCATCCTGTATATTTGTGCGACCACACTTGAATTCTTTCTTCCATCATTTCACAGTCTCATATGATGGACAATCCTCTCATACACAGCTGATATCTCTTCATGGATTATTTGGGCAGATTTCCCTTGAAGATGGAGGAACCTAATCATGGCTCGGTATTCAACTTTGTCCAGCATGACACCTACTCCATTTCTCTTGGCTCTAATTAGAATTCACCATGACCTACAAAAACAAAAATTGGCATGCCTATTAAAAAGATATTCACCTATAAACCTGCAAAATTTCAGATCCCTAGCACATCTAAATCATGGTGAGGGTAAGAACTTGTTGGCCTCCCCACGTAGCTAGGAGGGGTTTATAAGATCTCAGTACAGTTTTCTGGATCAATGAAGCAACATTTTTAACCACTTGCCCTCTGCAAGATTTACCCCCCTTCATAGCTAGGCCACTTTTTGTGTTTGCGTTACTTTAACTGACAATTGTGATGCAACACTGTACCCAAATTAAATTTATGTCATTTTTTTCAAAAAAAGACAGACAATTTTGAGAAAAAAAAAACAATATTTTTTACTTTCTGCTATAAAACAAATCCAACAAAAATTGAAAAAATCTAATTTCTTCAAAAATTTAGGCCATTATGTATTCTGTTAAAAGAATTTGGTAAAATAAACCCTAATAAACGTATATTGATTGGTTTATGTGATCGTTATAGAGTCTACAAACTATGGAATATATACTGAAATTTGTATTTATTTATTTTTATACTAGTCATGGCGGCGATCAGTGATTTATAGTGGGACTGCGACATTGCATTGGACAATCAGACACTGACACTTTTGACACTTTTTGGGGACCAGTAACACGGATACAGTGATCAGTGCTAAAAGTATGCACTGTCACTGTACTAATGACACTGGCTGCGAAGGATTTAAACATCTAGAACGATCAAATGGTTAACTGTGTGCCCAACCAGTATTTGTGTTTACTATGTGTGCTGTTTCTACTAGGGGAAGAGATGGATTTGAGTCCCTGCTTTGTAGGAACACAGAATCCATCCCTTCCAGCTGTCAGAACGGAACCCTGCCCTGTTTACATTGACAGAGCTCTGTCCTGAGTCTCTGCCCGATGATCAGCGGGTGCCGGTGGGCATCTAGTGCCTGGAACCCATAGATAGGCTTCTGTTTTGAATAATCACAGCAGAAGCAGCAGGCTCCCTGCAGGTAGAAGTGCAGGATCACATATATATACATGATCCGGCGAACAGCTACCACCCTGTATCAGTAAAACTGCTATAGGGCAGTCAGCAAGTAGTTAATATATATTTTCACCAGTTAAAAGAACACTGAGTATGGCTGAAAAACATGCTTCACCATGAGGCAATTCTTATTTTTTCTTACTTGTTCGTACTGATGGTTTTTTCCTACACTACGTTTAAAAAAACATGCAGAATTGTTAGAACAAGTGCATTAGTAGTAAAACAAAATGAATCTGCCTTTATATTTTATCAATGTCAAATCAGAATCAGGGAGGACAATGGATGGGCTGGGAAAGGTGCAAAACCTAAAGTGTCACTAAACCCACATCATAAAAAACTATCAATACATGGTGTATTACATGATGTTCATACTCACTCAGTCACTATGAGATTTATTTTCCGTATTCTGCACATGCTCAGTTTTCAATATGTTTCTATACTCCGTATCTCATCTGAGCAGCACATGTGACTATAGAGTCACACATGTGGTGGTATACACTCCCTCCCTCCTCCTCCATGCCCACTAACCAGCTAAACGCAATGGGGGTGGGATATTAAATGTAGATTAATGGAGGCTTCACCTTGTTCTAAGATACAGGCTGTAGGGGTGTGACACAGCCTGTGACTGAAATTCATCCACACTGTGTTATTGCCAAGTAAAAATTATGATAAAGATTTCATTTGAAATATATATTTGTATGACACAGTTTATTGATATTAATTATTTATTTTATGCTTTGTATTCCAAAGGCTGTTTTTTTTATTTTGAACATGTATACCAGCAGCAGAGAACAAGAAGCTCCTTCTGCTTATGTTTCCCTGCAGGCAGGATGGGAAAGAGCTGGATCATGAGACAGCTGGAAAAGGAAAAAGGTACTTAGATTTTTTTTTTTTTGCAGCGTCCCCATAGTAAAAGATGCTTTTTGTAGTGGATTTTTGCAGGAGAGGCAAATTTAGTCAGGTCTGACAATAAGAGCAGGCCTGAGTGTTTTGATCTGGGCAGGGGAGTGGCCCAGGGAGGGCTGGTGATTGCAGGAAAACCCATTGAATACTCCTCCCCTTTGCTTCTGGAAGGCTCTGGAAAAGGGGATAGATGAGGAGGTGTCACTTTATGAATTATGTTAAGGAGCCCCAACCAATCCCCATCCTGGATTGGCAGGGGGCATGCCTCCTTAAATACTGTGATCTGCCCAGCTGAGGGAGGAGAGTGTTGGATGGAAGAGGGAAATGTAGCAGAGGTGCTGTGGAGGCTTCACCCGGGAAGGGCACCCCCTGTTTGAGGGGGTGACCTTGAGGCCTGGTGGCTCGGGTGCAGCCAATAAGAGGAGTTGGTTCCTGGAGTGCACAAGGGAGCAGGAGAGCAGCAGAGAGGCTACATAGAGGACTCTTTAAAGGATCCACCGGTGTCGGTGAGTGGCCTCCCCTGGGAGCTGGATGAGAAGGATGGAGCAGGCTGGGAGAAGACAGTGGACAGTCTGTAGAGATCAGAAGAGCCAGTCAGGGGAAGGAATGTAACTGGACAGCGAGGTAGGCCAATGGGGCCAGGAAGATGGATGGGCTGGGAGTAGTAGTTTATCCAGTGCCCAGCTAGCACATTGTACTTACAGTATCTCACAAAACTGAGTACACCCCTCACATTTTTGTAAATATTTTATTTTATCTTTTCATGTGACAACACTGAAGAAATGACAAGCTGTACACTCCCTACTTTTCATTGTAGCAACGAGTAATTTCTTCAGTGTTCTCACATGAAAAGATATAATAAAATATTGACAAAAATGAGAGGGGTGTACTTACTTTTGTGAGATACTGTAGCTACACAATTGAGGGCCTGTGGCTTCACAACTGGGAGCCCGTGGCCCTTGCCCGCAATGGGTGGTTCTGCCGACAGTAGAGCAGGCCTCATCATGTGCTAGCTGTGGGGGAAGAGGAAGTGTCATGGAGGTCTGATAAATTTCCCTTCCTAAAAGGAAGAAAGCAAGTGTTGTGCAGGAGAGAAGTGAAGGAAAGTAACGGTCAGCAAGTAGTGCTGGAGGAAGAAGGAGTGTATATACGGAGGTGTATATAGAATGGTCCTATATGCCAATCTACTCGGCATCCTACAGTCACCCCTACCCTATCCAAGTTTAACCACTCAAAAAAAACAACAAAAACAAAGTACCAGCCTGTTCAGTGACTACGGAAGAAAGGAAAAGCGTGTGATTGAGAGCAGAGTGACAGGTGAACCACAACTACCAGCCTCCCCTAAGGGGGCCATTGGGTACATTTTTTTTAAATCATTTACAATGCCATCATCCATATAAAGAAATAGAAAGGATAATGTAAATTAAACAGTGTGTGTGTTTAGTATCACTTTAAATATAAATCAAACTGGAATTTCTGATAATTGAGTTCAGTAAACAAAATGGTTCTTGTTCACACAGGGGCGACTTGCGATCCGACTTGAGTCGCCTCAAGTCGCCCCAAGTCGCTTGACATTTGAAATCCCATTGAAATGAATGGGAGCCGTCTTAATATACATGACTGAAGTCGCTCCGACTTCAAGGCGACTTCTGAAAAGGTTCCTGTACTACTTCTAGGCGACTTCTATCCGACTTGTGCCCATAGGATTCAATAGAAGTCGCCTCCAAGTCGGATCCCCATCTACATGGAAGCGACTTTACAGTATAAAGAATAGAATTTATTTTTAGGCAACCCCCTCCCTCTCTTCTCTAATTGGTCAAGGCAAAGTCGCCTGGCAAAAGTTGTGTTGTAAAGTCGCCTGAGGTCCTTGAAGTCGCGCTGGAAGTCGCACTGAAATCGCCTAGCGTAGTCGCGCCGAAGTCGGGTCGCCCCTATGTGAATGCAGGCTTAATGATGATACCCTCACCTGTTAACTTTATAGTACTTATACATTGTATATGATAATTATTATTATGATTATATAGGATCTATATAATGTCAAAAATTTGAGCAGAACTTTAGAAAATGGAGGAAGAGAGTACAGTTGCAATACAATTCAATACAATAGGGATCAGAGGGCTCTGCTGGTGAGAGCTTACAATCTAAAATTAAAGCGGAGTTCCACCCAAAAGTGGAACTTCTGCTGGTTGGATTCCCCCCCCCCCCCCCCTCAGGTGTCACCACTGGCACCTTTCAGGGGGGAGGGGGAAGAGTACACCTGTCTTTAGATTTAGAGCTCTGGCTGGTCGCCGTGGCCGCTGACGTCAGCAGCCCGGCTCCCTCCTCCCTGCTCGCTCTGCTACTGGCCGCCTGGCCAATAGCAGAGCGCAGCGGAGCCTCGCGCATGCGCAGTGAGGTGCCCGGCGTGAAGCTGTAATACTACATGTCCGGGTTCCCTTACCCGCAATGGATGAGGCTGCACTCGACCCGCGATCCGAAGATCAGCAGCAGGTACCGACATCGCTGGACTCCAGGACAGGTAAGTGTCCTATTATTAAAAGTAAGCAGCTACAGTATGTGTAGCTTCTGACTTTTAATATTTTTTTGTTTCAGGCGGACCTCTGCTTTAGGGTAAAGTGGTCCAAAAAGTAAATAACTGAGAGGGATGAGCTGGTGGAAGAGGTAAAAGTTTATTAGTTAGAGGCAGGATAGACCTTTCTGATGAGGTGTGTTTTAGGGATCGCCTAAAGGTGGACAGAGTAGGAAACAGACAGATTGAAGTAGAATGTTCCAGAGGATGGGAGAGGCTTTGGAGAAGTCTTGGAGGTGAGCATGGGTGGTTGGGAACTAAAGAACAGGAGGTCCTGGGAGGAATAGAGAGGATAGTTTGGTCGATATTGTGAGACAGGGTTGGCAATATAGCTGTATAGTTACTACAGACCTTGTCTAAGAATTTGCTGAGCTATAGCAGGCAGCTCTCATTATTGGAAAAACTACATATGAAGAACAGATTAACACCTTCCCCAGGGCTGGCCCTACCATGGGTCCCAGTGGGTCCATTGGACCCAGGCAGCACTTTGAGAGGGGCAGCAAACTGAGTCATGGCCACCTCTCCTTTTCTTTTATTTACCCAGAAAATTGATGACCAAGATTTTTTTTCCAGCAGTTTTGTGTATCATGATGACAACTGCCCCCTGGTCTGCTCCGCCTGCCCCTATACTACCCCAACTTGCTACTAGACTGCCCTTGCCCATCCCTATACTGCCCCAACCTGTCTATATACTACCGTAGCCTGCCTATATACTACCCTAGCCTGTCCATATACTACCCTAGCCTGTTTATATACTACCCTAGCCCGTCTATATACTACCCTAGCCTGTCTATATACTGCCCTAGCCTATCTATATACTACCCTAGCCTTCCCCTATACTACCCTAGCCTGTCTATATACTACCCTAGCCTTCTCCTATACTACCCTAGCCTGTCTATATACTACCCTAGCCTTCCCCTATACTACCCTAGCCTGTCTATATACTACCCTAGCCTTCCCCTATACTACTCTAGCCTGTCTATATACTGCCCTATGCTGTCTACTAACTTAGCTTGTCCATATACTACCCTATCCTGTCTATATACTACCCTAGCCTGTCCATATACTACCCTAGCCTGCCTATATACTACCCTAGCTTGTCCATATACTACCCTAGCCTGTCTATATAGTACTCTATAGTACCTAGTATGTTCTGGCCAGCTCAGTAGATTGCTTTAAAAAGGAATGGATTCTTTCCTAAATGTACATAATATAACTGGATACTAATATGTATTGGTAAAGATGAGCCAGAGAATATCCGATTGCTTTTTGAGGGATCAGGAAGGAATTTTTTTTCCTCGCTGGAGCAAATTTGATCATGCTTTGCTGGGGTTTTTTTTGCTATCCTCTGGATCAACTGTGGGTATAGGATTGTGTACAGTGGCGACTGGTGCTTGAATTCCCCAGCCAGCTACCCCCCCCAGCCATCCATCCGACCAACCCCCCCCCCCATGCTCAATCGATTGCCGCTACCCACCCCATCAAGCACTGATTCGTTCACTTGTCGCCCGCCAGCCCCACACGTACTTCCATCCCTGCGTCTCTCCTCGAGTCCCAGCGTTCTCCTCCCGGCCAATCTGGAGTCCTGGAATCCGGCCAATTGGGTCTCAGGACCCGCTGATTGACTGGGATTGGCCAGGAGGAAAAACAGGAAGACATTAGTGAATATTAATTTGCTAATGTCACACAACTGGGTAGGCTTGCAAGCTGGCATATGAATACATGAATGAAATGTTCCTCCATATTGTTAGCAGGAATATTAGATTATAAACTTTCTCCCCATCTAAAAACAAGCTATATAACTTTTGGTTCTGACACAAAGGTAAGACATGCATGCCTTAGGGCAGGGATGTCTTTAACGCAGGGCAAAAGGGGCAGCTGCCCCAGGCCCAGTCATTGTTGTGGGGCCCAAAGCAGCTGCCCCTTCAGCCCATGCTGCCTACAAATAGTTGTTAAGTGGAATAGGGGGGAGGGGGCCAAGAAAATGTATGCCTGGGGTCCAATCAATATTAAAGACGACCCTGCTTATGTCTGTGTCTGCAGGAGCCACATGTATTGAAATCCTGTATTAGAAGACCCAGCAATTTAATAAATTGAAATTGATGTAACAATTTTTAATTTTTTCATTTAATAAAAATATAAACATTGCTGTATTGTTCCCCTTTACATAATATGCTCTGTACTACTCACAATCAAACGGGTGGCTTTGTTGTGCAGCTGGTATGTCTGGCCTGGAGGTAAGCCAGGCAAAGTTTGTTTGTTCGTCTTGAATGGCTTAAAGACAATTATGCGGTAAATCGAGGCACAAATTGCAAAGCTTACACTCAAAGCAAATTCAGCACAACTACATTACGCCTCTGGTTTGTACGCAGTAAAATGATTTTGGAGAATTCATAAAACGTTGTGCCCTAATCACATAAGTATAATGCCATTAGTCCTTCCCTGGAAATCATGTTTGTACAAGGTTCTATATTGCAGCTGTAATGAATTTAGGATTTGAATAAGTGCTGCAGTAGGGACAGAGGGACACTGTGGCCCCCATCTGTTTAGACTTCCCATCAAGTGAGGACCTCTGGGAATTAAACCTGCTCTGACGTTCAGTAGCGCAATCCTGTCCTGCCGACAAAGCAGTCTCACATGTGCTCTAATTGCCCATTAAAACATCAACACTATTCCAATAAGGACAACAGCTTTAACAGTGTTAAATGAACGATGGGAAAGTGATAAAAGTGTTAAGGAATGAAGTAATGTAGTGGTGGCTCATACGAGCTCCCCTACATTGAATCCGCTTCTCCAATGCACACCCGGACCTGCGAAAATATAATAAACTGAAATAAATTCATTAATCCCTGTGAAAGATATTTCATCCTCTGTAAAGCGGAGCTCCAGTCTCCTTGGCAGTTTTCTCCAAAAAGCATCCCCGTGATTCTCTTTATTTGCACAATATAAATAGGATAATGTTATAAGTGTATTTCTTCTTCTTACTTGTACATATGACATTCAGCACAGGATTCCAGCAGATAGGCAGCCGCCATTACTAGTGTGGGCATCTGAAGACTGCTCCAACTTGTTTCCAGGATTCTGCTGCAACTGGCTACCCAGCATGCACCTCCCAATCTTGCGATTGCGCAGTAAGAACACAGCGCGGTGCACTGTGCTGTTTACAGGTTGCCATAGCAATGGCGACGATGGCGGACGTTCCCACCCACACTTTGGCAAGCTGTCAATCAACACAGAACCTGGAAGGAAGGCTAGCTCAGTCCGAAGACTCCTGGGATAGATGACCTGATTGCCTAATGACAAAATCGGTTGGGATCGGAAGTGCAGACTACATATATAAAAGTAAAGTATTTGGAAAAAATTTAATAAATACATAATTTGCAGTACAGACTGTTCTGCAGATGGGCATTGTGTTGCAAGGAACATGAATAAATGGATGGAACTCCGCTTTAACTAATGCAGCCAAGGTTATGAATTTGAAAACACAAACCGTAACCATGAGAGCAGTACATCATGATGCATGTTATTGCTGTTGAAATCATATTAAGTGCTTATGTTGTTCCTTTAACCCAGGGGTCTCAAACTGGCGGCCCTCCAGATGTTGCGAAACTACAAGTCCCATCATGCCTCTGCCTGTGGGAGTCATGCTTGTAACTGTCAGCCTTGCAAAGCCTCATGGGACTTGTATTTTCGCAACAGACCCCTTACCTGGGTCTTAAGGCCAGGAGGCTGTGCAGACTTCCCAATCACATGATCACTGTGATTGGCTGTCACAGTGGTCAAATGATGGGGGTGCCCGTCCTGATCCTGATCCTGATCACAGACAGAGAGGAGGTGCTGTCTGTGACAGATAGGTCACTGCGTTGAGAGCGCATATGTGCAGCATGTGGGCGTTAAGGCCCATTCGTTCATTGCACATATGTATCACATGGCCAGCAAATGGTTAATAAACCTGGTACTTGATCAGTTTGGCCAATCTTGCTTGAAGTTTGTGATCTGTGCTGCAAACCCCATTACAGTCTTTGGGAGGGGGAGAGCTCAGTGAAAGCTGAATGGAGGGAAAGGACACACCCCCTTCACACAGCAAACAGAAACAGAGCTGAGGCTGCCAGTCACAGCCTGTGTGCTGGAGCTCCCTCCCCTATCACCTTTTTACATCTTTGTGTCAAGAAAACTTGTCAAAAGTGACTCATGCTGATAGAAGAGGAAGGAGGCAGCAGACAGAAATGGCACTTAGTGCTCTGGATTGAAACAAGTACACACTATAGAAGGATATGCCTTGTTCATATTTCATGTTAGGGGTTTAAAACCACTTTAATTTGCTTATTTGCTCCCAATTGGTCAGTTGTATAAACAGTTGAAAGTAATTGGTTACTCATCTGTTCCTGTTTGATATGTTCAAAAATGACTTGGCCAGAAATCCATAGCTGTCCTATGCCCCATGTTCTCCACAGTCTTATCTCAAGCAGTGTTATTAGCTGTGCCCAGTTAATTTCTGTAAACTATAGAACACACTCTCTGTATGTTATAGGGAAGAGGAGATTAGTAATCTGTAGTTTTACCTTACTTCTGGTTGTGGGGGACAATACTGTTCCTCCTTGGATGCAGTACAATGACGTATGTTATCGGTGGGGGTCACTAGGAAAAAATAGAGAGAAAAAATTCTGAAAAAGAGAACTAATGCAGCCATCACATCAAACACTTGGGTTTAGAAACACTTTGAACAGTGGAGGCTCGTTCATAAGGGCTCCTGGGGCAACGCCCCACCAAAAAAGTAAGTAAGAAATAAAAATTAAAATTAACTATAATTATTATCCAACAGCAGCACAGCTAGAGAGAAACTCCAAAAAAAAAAAAAATCATTGGAATTTCTCTCTAGCTGTGTTTCTGTTACTAATTGCTAGAATAGATAGATTAGATAAGAAATAGAAGTGTAATTTACCTAGCAACAGGGCAGCCGTCCCTAATCTCATTAAAAAGCTCTATCTAGAACACAGTAAAATGAATTATCCACCCTCATTGGCTGCTTTCCAACATTCTATTCTGAGAATAGCAGCTTTCTGGGGCATCTGAAAATACAGACCTTAAACTGCCTAGTCCATTTGGTCTCTGCCCGGGGGGGAGCCAAAATCTTCTCTGCCTGCAGTTACACATCCTAGCCTGCTGCCCAGCCATGCCCCCCCCTCCACAAGTCGCACTCTGACACTTAGTCTCTACCTCTCCCACAGTGTTTCCACTCTCCACCAGGGACCCTTCCCCCACCCACCATCCTGTACAGAGCAGAGAAGGAGGACATGAGTGATCGCTCAATGGAGGAGAGGAGAGGGAGCAGCAGATCTCCTGCCTGGATAGATCATCATGGGTGACTACAGCTGGAGGGAAAGAGAAGAGCTCAGCCAGGGAAATCAGATCCAAGCACAGCAGCATCTGCAAGGTAAGATCTCCGACCATACATGACAGGGAGCAGTGGCGGCTGGTGAAATTTTTGGATGGGGGGGCACCAGGCCCCGCCCTTCCTTTTGACCCCTCCTACTTCTAAGAAGCCCCTCCCCTTATAGAATCCACCCACTCCGTCCCCTGTATTCCACATATTGTGTCAGGAGTATACACCTCAGCATCACAGGACACAGTATACAGCTCAGCATCACAGGACACAGTATACAGCTCAGCATCACAGGACACAGTATACAGCTCAGCATCACAGGATACAGTATACAGCTCAGCATCACAGGACACAGTAT
>BLSH010025707.1:99788-110896 GCA_018402905.1 Glandirana rugosa
TTATTTCATACTTCTCGACTCCCACACGTCACGACGACCGGAGACACCAAGGAGGTTACAGTCGTCTGATTAACGTCTAGGTATTGACGGACACGTAGGGACTCTTGAGGGACACTGGATGTACGATCGAGTCTCAAGAATAGGATAAAAAAAAAAAAAAAAAAAAGTCAATGTACCGGCGCCACCTGCAGGTGGGCGGGGTTGACTTTTTTTTTTTTTCTTCTTTTGCCGGCGGGGAGGCGGCGCCCCAGCGCCCCTCCCACAACAGCCGCCGCTGACAGGGAGCTCCCAGCAATACACAGGCAGTGATTAGTTTGCATCCATAGATAACAGATAAGGCTGAACAGGTCCCTTCCAAAGCTCAGCAGTAGGATAAGAACTCTGAGCTAGCATGTAGGTCACAGGGAGTTCTCAGGGATGCACAGGCAGTTATGGATCTGCAATTAGTCTGCTGACATTGGAGGAACCACAGAGGCCAGCAGCACTGCACACCCTCAGCTCTTCATACTTTATTGTTTAACAGGCAGCTTCAACCAACACAGCAACAACTCCACTCCTGGTGACTTCTTCATCCCTGCATTCAGTGCATTGTAGGTGATGATTCATGACTTACAATGCAGGGACCAATAAGTCACCAGGAATGTAGTTGTTGGTGTGTTGGTTGAAGCTGCCTGTTTTCATGGAGCATTGCTCAGCCTCTGTGTATCTCAGCATTAAACAACAGAACAAGAGGAATGTCTAATCATGACCATTTCTCGACAAAAACTGCTTTCCAATGAATGCCATCTTAAATCGACTGATTTTATAATTACATTTTGAACTTTTTTTGACAGATAATGAAGATTTATGTTAGTGGAGCTGGTCAGTTCCAAAAACCAGGGACATTTCTATGGCTCACCATGTGCCAGGAATTAGCATGGAGCTTGACGGGACATGAAAGCCCACATAATACCAGTCTGTGCTGAGTTCCTGTGCAGACCTCACAGCTAATGTAGTTCTTTACTGTGAGATTTAATGAATGAATGAGCCAGCAATATTTTATTGAGAATTAGGACTGACAGCTGAGTTATACTGTACATTGTGTACAGAGTGGGTGGAGTCTATAAGGGGTGTGGCTTCTAAGAAGTGGGGGGGCAAAAAGGAAGGGCGGGGTCTTCACCAGCCGCCACTGACTTTGAACATACTGATCCAACTGCCAGAACCAGCTTAATTCTTTTTTAACACAAAAGAGGATATCTTCTCCTTACAAAACACAGGGTTCAGAAAAGCAGTGGATTTTAAGCCCTCATACACACAAGCGTTTTTTGACGCCACGTTTTTTGGCGTTTTTTGCAGCCCTCCATGTTATTCAATGGCCCCATAAAAACACTGACGTTTTTGAGCTGTAGAGGGCGTCGGTGTTAGAGAGCTGTAAATAGAACGCGGGACCAGCGCATTCTGAGGCTGTAGCATTTTGGCGTTTTTGACGCTAAGCCGGCAAATCGCTCACTAATACCGTACCGTCGTTAACTGGCGTTTTAAACGCCGGCGTTTTCAGGTTAAAAAATAGCAGAGGACTGTTTCTTTTTTAAAAAAAACGCCTATTGACACCGACGCTCACTGACGCTCATTAACGCCGATGCAAAACGCCGAAAAAAACGCTGATTTTTCCCTGACGTCGGGCCCGAGGTTTTGATTATTTCTTTGCATACGCCGTGTGTATGAGGCCTTAGGAGGAAGCCAAGTTTTTAAATAACTCTGTTTGAACTGTGGAGAGGCCCATTCAGATTGCCTGACTGCAGCTTGTAAATGTTCAGTTACAACAGCTTCTAGTGTTATGGGGAATCAATAGACACTCTATTGGGGCATTATAAGCTGGCCACCTCTGCTCACCAATGCCAACAGATTGCATATAGGCAGGGCTGGCCCAAGACATTGTGCTGCCTCGGTCCAAGAATGAAATGCTGCCCCCTCACCCCCCCCCCCCTCCAAAAAAAATCATGCCCACCAAAAGGCCCCCACATCCGTTATTTTATATCATGATAATTAAAACTAAAATTAAATTGATCAGAAAGTCAGATTTACATGCAACAGCACCTTGTCTAAATGCAAAATGATATGACATACCATTATGTTCAATTCCAAAGGGCAGGCTAGGGCAGTATAGGGATGGGTTAGGGTAGTATAGGGGCAGACGGAGCGGCCCGGGGCAGTTGTCATCATGACACACAACACTGCTGGAAAAAAAAATCTTGGTCATCAATTTGCTGGGTAAATAGAAGAGAAGGAGAGGTGGCCGTGGTTCAATTTTCTACCCCTCTCAAAGTGCTGCCTTGGTCCAATGGACCCACTAGGACCCATGGTAGGGCCGGCCCTGCATATAGGGGTACATTATATGCTCTCTACCTTTGACTACCAGTGTTTGCAAGTTATAATTTGAGTCCACCTACATCTAATGACAGCACCTTTAACATTTTGCCTTGGGGCCCTGTGAGTGCTAGGTACACCTTTGAATAACAATGTAGAAAATGACTCAGATACTAGAAAAACACCATATTGTTTTAGCTTTCAGACATCTTCAGCTTCTAGTGAAGGCATATCAACATTCACTTTGTCTCAAACCATCTTCTTAGGAACTAAATACTATGAGTGTGCCCGTGCTGCGGTGTGCTCAAATGACTTTAAATTAAGTTTTGACTGCTGCAAGAAAAAAGGTGTGTACTCCTTTAAGAATTAGTATAGGACGTCCCTGAGCTGCCTGTGCTCAGTAACATACAAATCGCTAGGAAAAAACATCTTAGGAAACCACCTTGACAAGAACCAGTTTCCCATGCAGTTTTGGTGTTTAAGTCTGATATTCGTTTAGGATCATGTTCTTGTGATATTGCAATGTAGCATCAGCATTCTTATGTTCAGACCTATACAATTATTTTCTGGCCATCCAGACACTACTATTAATAGAAAATTAGGTTCAAGTACAGATTGTGTATCACATGACATTGTTGTATTGATCAGAATGTGGAGACAGGACAACAAACTGCAGACTTAACATATTTCTGAGATGGTAAATATAAAGAATATTTTGTGTGCCATTATGTATCAACAATACAAGGCCAGGTTAAAATACTACGCAAGTGTACCTGAGTCAGAACCTGTGTATTTGCGCCCTAAAAGGGCTGCCATAAGGCTGGGTTCACACATAGGCGATCTGACTTCAGGGACGACTTAGCTAGGCGATTTGAAAGCAATTTGAAAGCTACTTTGGGCATTACAACGTCACCTGAAGCGACCTCCATGCCAGGCGACTTTGCCTGTGGCCAATCAGAGAGGAGAGGGAGGGGGTTGCCTTCAAAAATTCTTTTCTTTTTCCTGTAAAGTCGATTTAAAGTCGCTTCTTCATAGACGGTGATCCAACTTGGAAGTGACTTCCATTGACTTCTATAGGCTCAAATCGCCTAGAAGTCACTTTGAAATAATGCAGGAACCTTTTCAGAAGTTACTCTGAAGACGGAATGATTTGAGTAGTGAATATTAAGACGGCTCCATTCATTTCAATGGGATTTCTGATGTCAGGCGATTTGAGACAACTTGGGGCGACACAAGTCGGATTGCAAATCCGAACGGGCCCTTATGCTCATCCAGAACCTCAACGTGTCTTCTTAAAGCTGAAGCTCCACGTATGACCTTTAGGCCTTGTTTACACTGGACATAGGCAAACCCCGTTTGAGGACCATGTTTATCCACACGGGGATGCACAGGTGTTCCATGCATATCTGTGCAGGCAGTTCCATTGATATCAATTGGGATGCTCTTGCACAGTCTCTGCTCCCAACATGACATCCGCATGGCCCCAATTGCATACAGCCCGAGTTTGTGGGCATGTACCAGCACCCACATGGATGTTAAATTGGGAGCAGACACTGTCTGAACAGAACACCTGTGCATCTCTGTGTGGGTAAACATGCCCCCATATGTCCCATGTGAACAAGGCCTTATTACATACTCACATTGGTCCAGCTTGGCAAAATTCATACCCATTGGACTGCTGGGGAAGCTGGAAATCCCTATAGTTGCTGGTGCAGCGATAGCCATGATTTTCTGGATCCTGCTCAAGTTCTACATGAGTGGCTGTCCCACTGCAAACTGACCACAGGGGCATCACTCTCTAGGCACTGCCACTATTAATAGCACACTTTGGATATTTTTCAAATAATATAACACATTCTCTAAATCAGGGGTAGGGAACCTGCGGCTCTCCAGCTGTTGTAGAACTACACTTCCCATCATGCTTCTGGGAGTAATTGTATCCATCAGCCTTGCAATGCCTCATGGGAAATGTAGTTCTACAACAGCTGGAGAGCCACAGGTTCTCTACCCCTGCTCTAAATGAACAATATGCAAATCATCATAAAATCAGAGGTCACCTTGTTTTTCATGAAAACAATATGGTGTGTTTTCTGCATGGTGGTGGTGCTGACCGAGCAAACCTCTGTGGCCTGTGTGCAGTGGGTCAACCCCTCACATAGAACCCAAGCAAGATTGTGGCTATCCCCATAGTAGTGCCATCTACTACAGTGAGTGCCAGTTTCCCCAGTGGAACCTCAGGTATGAGATATTCATACTTACATGGTGCCAATCTGGACCAATATAAGTATGCAATAAAGATCATACCTGGAGTTCAGCGTTAGAGTACAAAATACTTTGCTTCTACTTAAAGAGGAACTTCACTCTCTCAATTAACATTGACATTTTTAATCCCTATGCTGCTAGCATTACTAAATAGATATATCATAATTAATTGTTTTAAACTTTTTTTTATATGTCTTTAATTACTTCCTGGTTTCCAGGCCTAGGCAAATGATGTCATACATCCCATGAGTTTTTGGAAGGGAAGGAGGGGTTTTCTCAGTTAAGCCCACCCTCCTGCTTACATGCCTAAGCTACGGGCAGATGGATTCCAGGAAGTACATGCTACATGAATCAGCTGCCCTTACTCAAGATGACCACAGTCAGAAATGCTAGGGGGTTGATTTTCACAGTGATTTTTCAGCTAAAAAAAGCATGGAGACATGGATGGATGGGGACGTTTGCTTTAAATATTAAAAATGAATAAACCACTTTCCATCCGTGTTGCGTACATTTACTGCTGCAAGGCGGCAGCATAACGCAAATCACCGTCTATAAACGGCAATTCACGCATGCACAGGCTAGGGGGCGAGCGTGAACCACCGGTGGCGTGCTCTCGTGCCCGCTGCGAGCTGTGGCCGTGGGTCGGGTGGACTCGATGTCCGCCGGTGACCCGCGATTGCTTACAATAGAAGAAAAGCGGGGAACCCCACACAGTTAAAACACGCCTAGGGAACACAGTTAACCCCTTCATTGCCCCCTGCAGGTTAACCTCTTCCTTGCCAATGACATTTACACAGTAATCAGTGTTTTTTTTTAGATCTGATCGCTGTATAAATGTCAGTGGTCCCAAAAAAGTGTCAAAAAAATCCAACATGTCCGCCCCAAAACCGCAGTCCTGATAAAAATTGCAGATCGCCGCCATTACCATTAAAAAAAAAAAAAATAGTAAAAACGGCATAAATGAATTCTCATGGTTTGTAAACGCGGCAACTTTTGTGCAAACCAATCAATAAATGCCGACTGCGTTTTTTTTTTTACCACAAATATGTAGAATATATATCGGCCAAAATGGATGAATACATTTGTTTTTTTATATTTTTATTCTGGATATATATTTTAGCAAAAAGTAAGAAATATTGGGGGTTTTTTTTCAAAATTGTCGCTCTTTTTTTGTTTATAGCGGTAATCAGAAGTGACGCAGAGGGGATCAAATACTCGCAAAAGAAAGTTCTATGGAGAAAAAAGGACGTCAATTTAGTTTGGCTACAACGTTGCACGACCGCGCAGTTGTCAGTTAAAGTGACTTAGTGCCGAATCACAAAAAGTGCTCTGGTCCTAAAGTGGAAAATCCTTCCGGGACTGAAGTGGTTAAATAGCGTTTTTGGTTTGTGGTGTTCAGACGCTGTGTAGTTCCGCTTTAATGTGTTTACAGGTGGCATTTACAAGTTTTTTCCAGAGCCACTATCCTGCTTATACACCAAGGCAAGAAGATTGTTGATGGCAAGGAAACTGTCATTGTGTTTTTATTTTATCCCTTTCTTCCTCCCTCCACCATTGTGTGCCTCTTTTTTTCTTAGATGTCAATAACGTATTTATGGAGTATACATAGTCTAGACAATCAAAGAAATGATATGGGCGCTATCTCAGGTGCTTCATTTTTACCATTCAATCTTAACTGCAAGAACAAATGACATTGATGGGAATTCCTCCAATTTCAAAAGTAGTATAATTTCCTTTAAAATTCATCAAGTCCTCATTTTATAGTTCTAAAGCCCAGCTGGAAACTAACTCTTGGAATTATACCTTTTCTTAACAATTGGCACTATGGCACCTTTGATGGAGAGTCTCCCTCAGTTCACAATGACTAAATGCTTGATGCAGACGTTTTCTACGTTGCCAAGCAACTAAATCAGCCAAGGCGGCTTCTCAAATGAACTTCACAATTCTCTGATTTCTCTTAAAAAGTACACTCTATTCACAACTGGTAATTAATCCATGAAAGGCATACAGCGAGCACAGGCTACCAATACAGCATTTAGTCTGCATTCACACCAGAGCAGAGCATTCTCCTGGTGATTTTGAAGTATTTCTTTTTTAGCGTAATTAACAGCTTCAAAACCGGACACTTTTACCCCCTTCCTGCCCAGGCCAATTTTCAGCTTTCAGCGCTGTCACTCTTTGAATGACAATTGCGCAGTCATGCAACACTGTACCCAAATTAAGCTTTTATCATTTTTTTTCACACAAATAGAGTGCTAATTTTTTGCTAAAAAAAAAATGGAAAAAAGACAGAAAAATTAGAAACAAAAACTTTAATGTCAGAAAAGTTTGTAAATAAGTAATTTTTATCCTTCACTGATGGGCAATGATAAGGCAGCACTTTTGGTCACTGATAAGATGGCACTGATGAGGAGGCAGTAATATGCGGCACTGATAGGAA
The DNA here is from genome assembly GCA_018402905.1 of Glandirana rugosa. Lineage (NCBI taxonomy): Eukaryota > Metazoa > Chordata > Amphibia > Anura > Ranidae > Glandirana > Glandirana rugosa. The sequence goes on from BLSH010025707.1 coordinate 106,837, forward strand.
GCACTGATAGGTGGCATTGAAGGGCACTGATAAATGGCACTGATGGGCACTGATAAGGCAGCACTTTTGGGCACTGATAAGATGGCACTGATGAGGAGGCAGTAATATGCAGCACTGATTAGCACTGATAGGCAGCACTGATAGGTGGCACTGATGGGCACTGATAAGGAGGCAGTAATATGCAGCACTGATGAGCACTGATAGGCAGCACTGATAGGTGGCACTGATAAATGGCACCGATGGGCACCGATAGGTGGCACTTATGGACAATGATAGGCGGCATGGATAGGCGACACTGATGGGCTGCACTAATGGGCACTGATGGATGGCACTGATGGGTGGCACTGATGAGCAAGCATTGATGGGCACTGAAAGGCATCACTGGCTGGCATTTCTGATGGGCACTGATTGGCATCACTGATGGGCACAGAGTGGCATCACCGATGGGCACTGACTGGCATCACTGCTGGGCACTGCTGAGGCTGCACAGATAATCAGGGAACTGATGATCAGTGCCCTTATTATCTGCACAGTCTCCCCTGTGAGGAGATGCAGCTGATCAGCTCTCCTTGCCTCACAGTCTGTCAGTGTGAGGTGATGAGAGCCAATAAACGGCATTTTTGTGTTTACATGTGATCGGCTGTGATTGGGTAAAGAGCCACATCATCGGCTCTTTACCAAGATCGGGGGTTGCATGGTGTCCCGTGGACACGGCATGCACGCAATCACAAGCACGGTGAGACTGGGGTGACGTCGTCCCAGAACAAGAGGGGATCCCGCCCACCCTCATTTGTCTATACGGCGGGTGGGAGGAGGTTAAAGAGTTACCCCCACAGGAGCCACTGGTAATTGGGGCCAAACCCCCCCCCCCCCCCCCCACACCGGTCACATGGCGTTTTCAGCATTCTTCCACTGGCTCAAGAATCTAGGAGTTTTCATTTTGTGTTTTTATTGGGGAACGAGGAACTTGGATAGGGATAGGAGCATGGGATAGGGCTGTATAAATTGAGGGCTTGCTAGGCTTCTTGGTTGCTCTGTACAAAATGCTGGCTGTATTGCACAGCCTTAAACTGATCTGTTCTGCATTGGTGTGCGCAGACAATTGCATTAGGGTGTGCACCCCAGAGCCCAAACACACATGCGTGTATATCAGCAGAGCAGTGGACGGTGTCAGTAGAGCAAAGGTTGGTGTCAGTAGGGCAGTGTATGGTGTCAGTAGTTTTTTTTAGTTTTATTATTTTTTATTTACAAAAAATGTTTTTGATTCATTTTTACAATTTTATTTTAGAAACCCCGTTTTTGGGTTTTGGTGAAATTTCAAGAATCTAAACAGAGCCCTGATGTCTCACTTTTGAGAAGAGAAGAAAATTGAGGATAGAAATTCCCCAGTCCCTTTCTCTGCAGCCTGCAGTCATTATAATTTACTATGCTTCAGTTAAGAATGAAGACCGGAGCTATCAGTACAGATCACTTACTTCATTCAGAAAAGGAAGGCCAATTAATTAAATATTTACCAGCCCCTTCCCTGTTCCTGAGAGGAGAGGAGGAAAGCTGGCAGCACTGCAGGGGGGAGACAGGAAGCAGGAGGAATCGGCACTGTACAGGATTATTAGGGTGTGCCCAGGCACACCCAGCATACCCTGTGCTCACACCAATGCCGTTCTGTCTCTTGGCTGAGCTTGTATAACTCCTGGTTGTATTGCACAGCTCCTGGCTACAACAGACACTCTTAGGCAGACCTGCACTGTTCAGCTTGTAAGGTAAAGCACCCCACAGTCATTTCTCCATTGTGTTGCAGGAAAAAATACCCAAAAGTCCCAGAATAGCGGATATAATTCACAACTGCTTTCTCTCTGTAGGCTCTGATCCAGGCTTTCTCCCTCTGGTAGTTGTGTGAGTACAGGGTTCGCAATTGCGACATGGCCCCATCCTTCGCGGGCCTATGAGGTCCCCCGGTACAACTGGATAGGAGGGGCAGCAGCATGTAGAGGAACCAATTCCCTCCATGTTCCTCCTGCAGCCACTAAACGGCCACTTCTCCTCCTCTCCCTCCTGCAGGCTTTCAGTGGCTGCAGGAGGAACATGGAGGCGATTGGTTCCTCCATATGGGGCCGCCCCACCGTCCATCCTTTCCAGCTTCCTTCTGCTGCCCTCGGGCCCCTGTGCTCTCTCCTTGCCCCCCCCCCCCATCCATGCAGCTCTGCCAGGTTCTCCCCTCCCCTCTCCTGTTGGCTGCGGGAGATGATGCCAGGATGAAGAATGGGGAAGGGGATGGTAAACATGTCATTTACTGGCCCCTTGTCTGCATAGACAGAGTCAGTGATCGGTACATTCATAACTGAGGCATAGTAAACTGTGTTAGTAAACTCTGTACACAGGGCTGGCCTAAGACATTGTGCTGCCTGGGTCCAAGAATGAAATGCTGCCCCCCTCCCCCAAAAAAAAAAAAAAAAACTCCCACCAAAAGGTCCCCACAGCCATTATTTTTATATCATGATAATGTAAACTGAAATTAAATTTATCAGGAAGTCAGATTTACATGCAACAGCACCTTGTCTATATGCACAATTATATGACAGACCAATATGTTCAATTCCAAGGGGTGGGCTAGGGTAGTATATAGACAGGCTAGGGCAGTATAGGGGCAGGCCAGGGCAGTATATAGACAGGCTAGGGCAGTATAGGGGCAGGCCAGGGCAGTATAGTGGCAGGCTAGGGTAGTATATAGACAGGCAAAGGCAATATATAGATAGGCTAGGGCAGTATTGGGATGGGCTAGGTTAGTACAGGGGCAGGCGGAGCAGCCCGGGGGTAGCTGTTATCCTGACACCCAAAACTGCTGGAAAAAAAATCTTTGTGGTCAATTTGCTGTGTAAATAGAAGAGAAGGAGAGGCAGTCATGGTTCACTTTACTGCCCCTCTCAAAGTGCTGCCTGGGTCCAATGGACCCACTGGGACCCATGGTAGGGCCGGCCCTGTCTGTACAGAGCTATTCCTGTTCATTCATTTTGTGCACCTGAGGCTGCAGAGATGAAGAATGAGGGCTGTGTCCTCAATCTCCTTTCTCAGTCTCAAAGGTGGAACATCAGAGATTTAGACCCCTGATATCGCACCCAAGCATATCAACCGTGCTCCTAAAAAAATTGAAAAAATTGGAAAATATAATATTTTAGAAAAACAAAATAGAATGGTACAAAATAATTAAAAAAAAAAAAAAACTACTGCACAATTGCAGATCGCCACCATTACCAATAAAAAACAATTAAAAAAAATAAAAGTCCCTAAATCTATCCCATAGTTTGCAGACGTGATAACTTTTGCGTAAACCAATCAATATACGCCTACTGCATTTTTTTTTTTACTAGAAATATGTAGAAGAATATATATCAGCCTAAACTGATGAATACATTTGTTTTTTTATATTTTTTTTTGGATATGTATTATAGCAGAAAGTAAAAATTGCCATTCTTTTTTATAGCTCAAAAAATAAAAATCACAGAGGTGATCAAATACCACCAAAAAAAGGAAAAAAAGGACGTCAATTTTGTTTGGGTACAAGGTCACATGACCGCGCAATTGACAGTTAAAGCGACGCAGTGCCGTATCTCAAAAAATGGTCTGGGCAGGAATGGGGTAAAAACCCCTCATCCAGCATGGACAGAGAAGAATTATATCATTTGATGACCACAGGCAAACATGGTTTCCTGTGCTGCTCTGTGGTGCATAGTGATTGTAATAATCAATCACTGTCTGCAAACTGTCCCCACCTGTGTCCCTGGCTGCAAACTGCCTCCACCTGTGTCCCTGGCTGCAAACTGCCCCACCTGTGTCACTGGCTGCAAACTGCCCCCACCTGTGTCCCTGGCTGCAAAATGCCCCCACCTGTGTCACTGGCTGCAAAGTGCCCCCACCTGTGTCACTGGCTACATAACTGCCCCCACCTGTGTCACTGGCTGCAAACTGCCCCCACCTGTGTCACTGGCTGCATAACTGCCCCCACCTGTGTCACTGGCTGCAGACTGCCCCCACCTGTGTCACTGGCTGCATAACTGCCCCACCT
>BLSH010025707.1:112021-122682 GCA_018402905.1 Glandirana rugosa
AGTGTCCTGTGTCATATGTCGATACTGTGTCCTGTGATGCTGAGCTGTATACTGTGTCCTGTGATGCTGAGCTGTATACTGTGTCCTGTGATACTGAGCTGTATACTGTGTCCTGTGATGTTGAGCTGTATATGGTGTCCTGTGATGCTGAGCTGTATACTGTGTCCTGTGATGCTGAGCTGTATACTGTGTCCTGTGATGCTGAGCTGTATACTGTGTCCTGTGATGCTGAGCTGTATATGGTGTCCTGTGATGCTGAGCTGTATACTGTGCCCCCACCTGTGCCACTGGCTGCAAACTGCCCCACCTGTGTCACTGGCTGCATAACTGCCCCCACCTGTGTCACTGGCTGCAAACTGCCCCCATCTGTGTCACTGGCTGCATAACTGCCCCACCTGTGTCACTGGCAGCATAACTGCCCCCACCTGTGTCACTGTATACTGTGCCCTGTGATGCAGAGCTGTATACTGTGCCCTGTGATGCAGAGCTGTATACCGTGCCCTGTGATACTGGGGCTGTATACTGTATCCTGTGATGCTGAGCTGTATACTGTATCCTGTGATGCTGAGCTGTATACTGTGTCCTGTGATGCCGAGCTGTATACTGTGCCCTGTGATACTGTGGCTGTATACTGTATCCTGTGATACTGAGCTGTATACTGTATCCTGTGATGCTGAGCTGTATACTGTGTCCTGTGATGCTGAGCTGTATACTGTGTCCTGTGATGCTGAGCTGTATACTGTGTCCTGTGATGCTGAGCTGTGTACTCCTGACACAATATGTGGAATACAGGGGACGGAGTGGGTGGATTCTATAAGGGGCGGGGTTTATTAGAAGTAGGAGTGGTCAAAAGGAAGGGCAGGGCCTGGCGCCCCCCCATCCAAAAACTGGATTTGAGGACACTGAACTTTATCTTGTAGAACTAGGAGCCAAGCGCTTGCAGAAGTAAAGAGTGGACTGGGCTTTGAAGTAGCAACTTGAGGAGATATCTGGACAATCCAAACAAAGTCCTTTCACTAAGAATTAAATAGACTAAGCTCTGCAGGACACAGGTCATAATGTTCCCTTTAAACCCGACTCTGACACAAGAGGAATGGCAGAGCCCACAGCCCCTAAGATCTCTCTCACCAGCCTGTACTCACAAATGTCCTTGGAAAATTGGTTGCCAGTTTCCAATATCCTCAAGACACTTTCACCCCATGGTACCAGACTAGATCCTCAGATGACAGTCCCTCAGTCAGCTTTCAGCAAGGCAGGTCTCCAGGTAGCCCCGCAGGAACATGGCAGAATAGCCTAGGGGGCTTGCACCCCCCTCTAGACTGTAATCTCCTTCTCAGGGAAAAAGATCCAGCTGCTCTCGGGCTCAGAGTACTTATACTGGCTCCCAGTCACCATCTGGGCACCTCTCCCCAGGGATTGGCCAGAGCTGTATGAATATTCAGCTGATGATTAGACTTTCCCTGCCCAGTAACTTCCAGAACATTTCTGTCAACAAATTTGCCTGACAACAAAATGCAACTCACCTGAATACAGCGAGTCAGAACTAAATGCACCTAATATCTAATCCTAGCACCTCTCTAGGAGGGTGCTGCACTAATATGAAGAGTTTGCATGGAAACAGATTTGGGGATAAAACCGACCTCAACCACCAACATGGTTCTAATTTTCCTCCCGGCAATTATTGTTGGGGGCTGGCTGCCCTGCTATACAAATCTTTAATGTTGCTAATAACTATATGTCCTATAGAGCTCTGAATCTGCACCTGCTGAAATGAAGACCACCCGGCCTTACTGGCTCATGCACCACCTTCTTTCTGAGCACTCTCGAGCTTCCTCCACACTTATCCCAATAAGAGAGAAAGGTTGCAGACTACATAATCATGCAGGTGTAATTAGAACATATTTAATAGCCTGGCGGACCAAACTCAAATAAATTATGTATAACTTATATTAAAGGTGAATTGAATGGATTTTCCAACTTTAGCACGATTGGAATTATTCTTTGTGGAGAGCAATGATAATGACTGCTTTTATTTGTGGTTGGAAGCTGCTGCTTAATGCAGACAGTCCTAAGTGCTTGATATATATGATGGAGACAACTGTTCTATTATGTCCTTCTCATTCTCAAAGGGCAGCCTTCCAACAGGCAAATCAGTAGCAGAAAGGAGGGCAGATGACCAGTGGAGCTTCATACCAAAGGATTCTCAAAGCAGTGCTGGGCGAGTCTAACTTTACCCTTATTTTTACTTTAAAATGGTAGTTTTAGGGCAGATGGCTCCAGCAAATCTGTCCACTTAATTTACCCCAGTGTGAACTGAAAAAAAAAAGCCCAATACAGCAAAACTCATCTCAACTCTCAGATACTTTCTGCAGGTTCTTGTTACATAATTCTGCTACATACTTTTCCATCAAAATCCCATGTTTTCAAGTGTGTAGTCAAAGGTGCCAAAGGGTTAGAGTCACAGCACAGCTGTTTTTGCCGGCCTGGATCGACCGAGTGAGTTACGCACATGTTGCAGCAGTCAGCACTAGCACTAGCAGTGAAAGCACAGACAGAGCACGGGGGTGATTGGGGTGTGCCTGGGTACATACAGCACACCCCATGTGCACGCCTATGGTTAGAGTGCTTTGTGCTCACTCACTAGCCTGAGTCAAGCATACTATTCAACTCCAAGCCCTATTATTGGTATAATGCACATCTACCCATTCTACCCATTCAAGTTTGTGAAATGTACACTCTATTCCGATTCAAAATGGTAGCATGCAATTACAGACTGGGATCTAATGCACAAACACCACATCCAGTCCTTGCGCAGTATCCCAGCTATCACACATCTGTTAATTACTCCCACTGGGGTTTGCTTGCCAACTTAGTCTGAGAAACAGCCCATTAAACTTCATTATCAGCCAAAAGCAACAATCTTGATGCATTAAAGCCCTTGAGATTGACAAGTGACAACTATGCAAATCACACACAACATCACCAAGGACTGAGTTATTTGAGGATAAGGAAATTATATAAAAATATTCCATCTTAAACTGCTATTCAAGTGATTCCAAAGATTGAATGCAACTGATAAATTGACATTAAAAAGAATGTTTAGTGTTTTTATATAAACTTATATTCAGGAATAAATTATACAATTGTTATATATATATATATATTTTAGGAAGGAAATTATTAAATATTGCAGATGAATATTTAGTATTTACCACTTGCAGTTTGTCTGTACTGGTGAGCAGCTTCATCAAGCTAACTTGCAGTTGTGAATAGATCTGAAAAACAGGAGATGAAATTACTGTACAAATGAATGATTCAGAGCCATCCTTGTTGGTTAGCAGAACAGTCATCAACACGTGAGCAACCGATGCTGGGCTTTCTTAACTGAAAGCCCAGTATGACCTGCAAACATATGGTGGCATGGAATCACCCTATATTAAAGTCCAACTCCAGGCTTCCCTTACTTACCCAAGAGATCATAGTTTCCCCTGAAGCCTTCACCTTCATTAATTTATAAAAAAAGGGTCTGATATGAATGTCATGGAGGACTCCTGGGAAAAAAAGTGTGTAGTCCCCCCAAACTCTATACCAAACACTTTGAGTCTGGAATATATTTTAAAGGGGAACCCCATGCAAAGAATAAGGAAAATAACTGTGGGGTCCTCCCCAAAATACATACCAGAGCCTTATCCAAGCAGGCAGCCTGACAGGCCAGGATAGAGGAAGGACGAGAGCATGCGCCTTCCTTCTGAACCAAATCAGGCCAAATGCCCTCAAGATGGGGAGGGCAACTTGCCAGTGGTGACCCCTTGGCAAAGCTCCTTGTCCCTATGCTGATGAGGATAAGGGCCTCTTCCCCACAACCTTGGTCCAGTGGTTGTAGGGGGTTTGCAGGCTGGAAATCTGGAATCCTATAAGGGGCCCCCAGATTCGCTCCCCCTATGTGTATGATTAAGTTGTACATAGTACACCAAAAGTTCACACAATAGTAAATAGTATAAGGTTTTTTTTTTTCAAAAAGTTTCCATCACTTTTACTAAACTGCAAGGTCATCCAGCTTGGCAGACAGACTAGTCACATGACATTCTCAGACAAGTCCTATTACTATTCCTCCCTCCCTCACCGTTTCCAACGAAAATATAAAAGTGCGGAAACTTTTTGAAGACCCCTTGTAACTAAAGACACAGGACTTTTTTGACAAGTCCTGTAGTAAAAAAATAAAAAATGTTCCACAATGTACATCCATCATCAATCACCTTGTTCAGTGAAGCAGGTCCTTGCCAGTTACAATCCACCACCAAAAATCCACCAGCACGTCTAATCCCATTGTTATATTCAACTTGAATGGCAGCTCTGTTCCATGCTGCTAACTGTAAACAATGAGGCGGGTATATCCGCTGATGTCATTCACCAAATTTATGGCCATGAGATCATATTTGGGCAATGATGTCAGCCACTGTCCCTGCCTCTTTGTTTACCAGGTGGTGGAGCTGTGTGATGTCACTGGTTGTTAAGGACATGGCTGGTGTGAGCACCCGCTGCTTCCTTAACAACTATTAACAGAGGAAAACATGGCATCTTATATGACGCTTGGCTCCTACCAAATGGGCTCAAAGTCCGATTTCCCGACAAATGCCCAAACAAAGTTCAATCCGAATCTGTGTTCAAGCCGAAACTTTAGGTCATCCCTACTCTTCATATAAACCCACAAGAAAAACTTCTGACTAAAGGTGAAATGACTTTTTGTCTACTTTCTTAGTAAACAGTTGTTTTACTTCACCCTTAAAAAGACACTAGGGAGCAATTGGAATTGGAACAGCATAAGAGCATGTGTTATTCCATCCTGTCCTGTTACTGCACATCTAGAACTTCAAAAATGCCATCTGGCACCATGATGGATTCTGAAGGTTGGCCATTCCTGATGAAGGGCACATAGCCTACCCTTATTTTGTCCTTATATCGTAGGCTCATGAGAATATATATTCTAATTTACAAAGCAGTTTGAAACTTGAGTCTTTTTAACATCTCCCTGAATTTAAAAAGTACATTTCTGGGTGTGGACTTGCATATGAATGTAGATTTGCCAAGAGCTCATGAATAAAATGTCCTCAACAAAATGACGTAAATGAAGTATAAAAAAAAAAAAATCTGATGCACTAGTAAATGACCTTGCTGTCTTTCATTGCCATCCCTAGAGTGCAGAAACAGTACATTAAATACATGATTGTATTTCATTGCGATTCTATAATAAAGATGCATTTCTACATTGGTGTAAGGACAGTGTTCATAATTCAAGAGTGTACTTATTCTTCCGATAAAAATTATTTAAAAAAAACTAGAATTTGCATAAATTACAGGTATATTTAATGGAAGACAACTTATGAATTCTAGAAGGACATAAACTGACTTTCTGATTTAGAACATACGTTAAAACCCAACTGAACCCTTTTAGTTTATCATTTCAATGCAGTCAGGCTGCATATACAGTAACAAATATGCTGTTTTAAGAGCTAAAAAAAACCTGTTCTGGTAGATTCTCATACCCAAGAAGCACCCCTCTTTTCCCACACACTTCCCCGAACACTGCCTACCCTACACTGCTACCCAGGGAGTGAGAATAATATTGAATAGAGCAATTTTTAGCGGGTCTCGTCAGACTGCGGGGGAGCTGAGTATGTGGGAGCTGCAGTCCGACATTCCTTTGTGCTGACAGCATAAGGTTTATTTAACCACATACCAACCGGAAGGTTTTCCAGCTTTAGCACCAGAGCACTTTTTGCGATTCGGCACTGCGTCACTTTAACTGACAATTGCGCGGCCATGCGACTTTGCACCCAAACAAAATTTGCGTCCTTTTTTTCCCACAAATAGAGCTTTCTTTTGGTGGTATTTGATCGCCTCTGCGTCATTTCTGATCGCCGCTATAAACAAAGAAGAGCGACCACTTTGCAAAAAAAAACAAATTTCTTACATTTTGCTAAAATTCAAATAAAAAAAAAAATATATATAAAAAAACATTTTTTTCACCGGTTTTGGCCGATTTATATTCTTCCTCATATTTTTGGTAAAAAAAATCGCAATTGGCGTTTATTGATTGGTTTGCGCAAAAGTGGCCACGTTTACGGATGATTAGAATTCATTTCTGGGTTTTTTTTTTTTTTTTTACTAGTAATGGCAGCGATCTGCGATTTTTAGCGGTACTGCGATATTGCAGCGGACATGTCGGACATTTTTGACACTTTTTTGGGACCAAGGACATTTATTCAGCGATCAGAAATTTAAATGTCCACTGATTACTGTATAAATGTCATTGGCACTGAAGGGGTTAACCTGAGGGGGGGGGGGGAGCTAGGGGTTACGTGTGTTCCCTGGGTGTCTTCTTACTGTGGGGGGGTTGGGCTACCATGGGCATGAGAGATCTAACTGATCCCAATGACAGGGATCAGTAGATCTCCCATGCCTGCACTGTCAGAATGGGGAACCACCGTGTTTACATTGGGGGTTCCCCGTTCTTTGCCTGTGGGCGCTCATCGTGGCTCACCAGCGGACATCGGGTCTGCCCGAGCCGCGGGCACACTCCTCAGGAGTGCGGCGGGCGCGCGCTCCCTAGCGGCCGTTCGCAGATCGCCGTCTTTTTACGGCGATTCGCGTACAGCAACCCGACTGCCGCCGTGAAAACACGGCACGTGGTCAGGAACTGGTTAATCCTTGTTGCATCACTTAGCTGATAAAAAAGGTATAAAAGCCATGTAAATTACTGTACACAGTGTAACTGCATTACAGAAAAAACTAAAAGGGTTCAAATGGACTTTAATCACTTGACCTCCGGAAGATTTACCCTACTTCCTGACCAGGCTATTTTTTGCAATAGGGCCCTACGTTATTTTAACTGACAATTCCACGGCTGTGCAACTTCGTACCCAAATAAAATGTATGTAATTTTTTCCTTCAAACAGAGCTTTCTTTTGGTGGTATTTTATCACTGCTGCACTTTTTATTGCTTGCGCTATAAACAAAAAAGATCTACAATTTAGAAAAAAAAATATTTTTTTTACTTTCTGCTAAAAAAAAACATATCCAATAAAAAAAAAGTAAAAATCGAATTTCTATATAAATTTAGGTCAATATGTATTCTATATTGATTGGTTTGCACAAAAGTTATAGCGTCTACAAACTGTGGGATATTTTTATTTAATTATTTATTAGTAATAGGGGCGATCAGCGACTTACAGAGGGATTGTGATATTGCAGTGGACAATCGGACACTAACTGACACTTTTGACACTTTTTTGGGAACCAGTGACACTAATACAGTGATCAGTGCTAAAAGTACTGTATGCATAGTCACTGTACTAATGACACTGGCTGGGAAGGGTTTAAACATCAGGGGCAATCAAAGGGTTAAATGTGTGCCTAGCTGGTGTTTTCTTACTGTGGGGGCGGTGTTTGTACTAGAGAAAGACAAAGATCCATGCCTTCCCCACTGACAGAACGGCAATCTGCCTTGTTTACATAGGCAGACTGCCGTTCTGCCTGTGTACCGAGTGATCGGCGGGTACCGGCGGACATTGACACTCGCATCCGCTACCCGGAAGTGCAGGATCACGTACATATACGTGATCCTGGACGCAGCGGCCGCCCTGTAGCAATAAAACTGCTATAGGGCAGTCACTAAGTGGTTAAGCTTTTGATCCATTTAGTTAGTCAATAAAGACAGTATCTCACAAAAGTGAGTACACCCCTCACATTTTTGTAAATATTTTATTCTATCTTTTCATTCGACAACACTGAAGAAATTACACTTTGCTATAATGTAAAGGGGTGAGTGTACAGCTTGTATAACAGTGTAAATTTTCTGTCCCCTCATAATAACTCAACACACAGCCATTACTGTCTAAACTGCTGGCAACAAAAGTGAGTACACCCCTAAGTGAAAATGTCCAAATTGGGCCCAATTAGCCATTTTCCTTCCCCGGTGTCATGTGACTCGTTAGTGTTACAAGGACTCAGGTGTGAATGGGGAGCAGATGTGTTAAATTTGGTGTTATCGCTCTCACTCTCTCATACTGGTCACTGGAAGTTCAACATGGCTAGAGTTGAGCGAAGCCGGACTGTAAAGTTCGGGTCCGTACTGGACTTTAGGGTGTCCGTGTCATGAACCTGAACCTGGACATTTGAGATAAAGTCCGGGTTCGGGTTTGGGATTCGGGTATGTTTTCGCGCCTTTTGAATAGCTGCAGGGCAGCCAATCAACAAGCGTTTCACTCGTTTGCCCTTAGAAGCCATCACAGCCATGCCTACTAATGGCATGTCTGTGATTGGCCAGTACATCAGATGGCCCAGCCTCGATATGAGCTGGAGTCACATAGTGCTGCATATCACATGCTCTCAGGCTAGTGCAGGGAGAGGATGCTGCCGCCGCTGTGAGGAATAGATTAGCGTTATAAAATCATCTCATACTGGTATAGGGAGAGGTTCCTGCCACTGGTGTGAGGGATAGATTAGCATTCTAAAATCATCTCATACTTGTATAGGGAGAGGTTCCTGCTGCTGCTGTGAAGGACAGATTACTGTTATAAAATCATCTCATACTGGTATAGGGAGAGCTTCCTGCTGCTGCTGTGAGGGACATATTACCGTTATAAAATCATCTCATACTGGTATAGGGAGAGGTTCCTGCTGCTGCTGTGAGGGACAGATTAGCGTTCTAAAATCATCTCATACTAGTATAGGGAGAGGTTCCCGCTGCTGCTGTTAGGGATAGATTAGCGTTCTAAAATCATCTCATACTAGTATAGGGAGAGGTTCCTGCTGCTGCTGTGAGGAACAGATAACCGTTAAAAAAGCATCTCATACTGGAGTAGGGAGAGGTTCCTGGCGGTGCTGTGAGGGACAGATTATTGTTCTAAAATCATCTCATACTGGAGTAGAGAGAGGTTCCTGGCGATGCTGTGAAGGACAGATTATCATTCTAAAATCACCTCATACTGGAGTAGGGAGAGGTTCCTGCTGCTGCGGTGAGGGACAGATTAGCGTTCTAAAATCATCTCATACTGGAGTAGGGAAAGGTTTCTGGCGGTGCTGTGAGGGACAGATTAGCGTTCTAAAATCATCTCATACTGGTATAGGGAGAGGTTCCTGCTGCTGCTTTGAGGGACAGATTAGTATTCTAAAATCATCTCATACTGGAGTAGGGAGAGGTTGCTGGCGGTGCTGTTTGGAGGAAGAGGTGGTAGTCGCACAGAGGCACCATCTCAGCAAAAGAAGAAGCAGGTTGCAAAAGTGTCCCCTTGACAGTACGCTTGCTACTACCCACCGCACCCAGGGACCTAGCACACCAAAGGCAGCTCAAAGGAGTTCCCCGGCGTGGCAGTTCTTCAGACAATGTGCTGACGACAAGACACAAGTGGTTTGCACGCTGTGCAATCAGATATAATAAAATATTTACAAACATGTGAGGGGAGTACTCACTTTTGTGAGATACTGTATGTAAAATACTCATGTTTAATTCATTATTTTTGGATAATGTAAGCAGTTGTTGAAAAAAATGAATACAGAATAAACATAAAAAATTACAAGGGTAACGTTTAACACGCTCTGTTACATAAGATGGGGCAATATATGAGCCCCACTGTGAGCACAGAAAAATGTCAAGGAGACAGCAGTGATTCATTTGTTCAAATCATCTATTTTGAGGGTAAATAGAGTTGGATATCTAAAATATTATTAATATAAGTATATATTATAATATTGTGGTAATTAGCTCAGTAAGAGAAGCAATTTAAGTAGGCCCATGCCACTCCAAACTGTGGTTTAGGGCTTGTTGGCCCACTTGCATTAAACAAAATTAAAGTTAAACAAAACAATTTCCAATAGAGGGGATTCTCACCATCAAAACAGGTTACAAAAATAATGTCAAGGCATCTGGCTTGCTCTTCGGCAGCTCTGCTGCTTAGGCCTTTACCGTGGTTATCTGGCTGGACCCTTTGACTGGCTCATTGGCTCTGTGTTTCTGCAACCTTCTCTCAGCTCTCTTGGCTCACTCAGCCATTTCATTTGCAGCACCCTGCTGCATGGACCAACTCCCTGGCCTCTTGATATGGTTCTTCTAACACTCTGAGCTCTCTCACTCTCCTTAGACTTCCAGAATCCCTCAGTTCCTTGACTCGCCTGGTCATCTCAACTCTCCCAGTCTCCCAGACTCGCTTGGCCTTCTCGACTCTTCCAGTCCTATGAACAAGGAATCTCTCCTCCAACATGGAGTACTGTCTCTTGAATGGAACACACCTATCCCTTAACTGGAGCCCACATCTGTTTCCTAATGGGAGCACACACCTCTCTCCTGAGGGGAGCCCTGAACTATGCCCTTCACTGTAAGGGCTATGTGCATCTGAACTCATAGCCTGCTGATCCCCTCCAAGACCTAGGCACTGGGTTGGAGATTTCTTCTCTCCCAAAAATTTTTGAAATCTCCAAACTCCAGAACCCAGTCTGAGAATATTAAAATCTGGAGTGCACCATGCACATGTGCAAAACCTGTGTCCTTTTTGCTTCACAGTGGCTGGGCCTTGCACTGTCACAATATATTATATATATATATATATATATATATATATATATATATATATATATATATATATATATATATATATATATATATA
>BLSH010025707.1:123929-135361 GCA_018402905.1 Glandirana rugosa
ACATTAGATGTACACTGGGGTATCGGTGCGAAAACACGAGGTAGACATCTCCCCCTATCAACACACACACATATATATATATATACACAACACAAAACCTGTTTCCCCCAACATGACGAATGGAAAACTTACTGATGTTATACCAATGCTAATAAGGTAAAAAAAAAGGAAATCTATAAGAACGCACCTGAAAGCATAGGCAAAAAATAGCATCCTGAACACATGTATAATGTGCTTTTAAACATCACAAAAACTACCTACTTTTTACAAAACGACAAATAGGGAAAAAAAAAAAAAGCAAGGAACCTAGCCTTAACCGACACTCTTCAACGCATGTGTGATATGTTTATAGCATACTAGGATGTCCAAAACACAACACATATATATATATATACACACACACAACTATCCCCCTCTACAGATGGAGCACAAAAGCGTGGCTATGGGGTCACATGTAGATTACATCACAGCGTTATCCAAACTTCAGTCACTATATCCTCAGGGTATGAATCAGGATTATGATCTGTATCTATTTTTGTAAATAGATTGATTATAATAATCAGTGCCGTGATTTCTTTTAGGTGAAAAATAAATTTTGATAATATAACCATCAGATCGATGAAAGTTCAGAACGTTGCAACATAATTCTACAGATAAAAGAAGATTACAAATCTGACGGTGATCAGCTAGGTTGATTTATTTCATGTAGCCCAATGTTATCATTTTTGTTACAGTATTCTTTGTCCTTTTGACATGCATTTGATGTCTAATTACTGATTACTGCTTGGTTCAATTGAATCTATGTTTGCACCTGCATGGCCGCTGATGGCAGTGGACTAAGATGCGAGAAGGGTTAATTTAGGACTGTAGGGGTGATGGGGATGCACCTGTGTGGTCACTCCCTGTAGAGCACTATTTAGGTTTTGAGTTTTGTGTGGTGAAGTACATATACAGCTTTGATGAACAACAGAGATTATTTGAAATTGTACAGTTAGCTGAATTGTATATTCTGTACATGAAGAAATCTTCCAGTAAATTTATTGCATCGGAGGACGTGTCCCGACTGTTATTTATCATTAGTGGTGGAAGATTGGGAGCCCACCGTGACACAGCTCCAGGAAGACTGTTCAAGTGACTCACGGGTGACTCACCCAATTGGGCATATATATATAAACAGTATCTCACAAAAGTGAGTACACCCCTCACATTTTTGTAAATATTTTATTCTATCTTTTCATGTGACAACACTGAAGAAATGACACTTTGCTACAATGTAAAGTAGTGAGTGTACAGATTGTATAACAGTGTAAATTTGCTTCCCCTCAAAATAACTCAACACACAGCCATTAATGTCTAAACCGGTGGCAACAAAAGTGAGTACCCCTAAGTGAAAATGTCCAAATTAGGCCCAAAGTGTCAATGTTTAGTGTGGCCACCATTATTTTCCAGCACTGCCTTAACCCTCTTGGGTATGTAGTTAACCAGAGCTTCACAGGTTGCCACTGGAGTCCTCTTCCACTCCTCCATGATGACATCACGGAGCTGGTGGATGTTAGACATCTTGCGCTCCTCTACCTTCCGCTTGAGGATGCCCCACAGATGCTCAATAGGGTTTAGGTCTGGAGACATGCTTGGCTAGTCCATCACCTTTACCCTCAGCTTCATTAGCAAGACAGTAGTTGTCTCAGAGGGGTATTTGGGGTCGTTATCATGTTGGAATACTGCCCTGCGGCCCAGTATCCAAAGGGAGAGGTTCATGCGCTGCTTTAGTATGTCACAGTACATGTTGGCATTCATGGCTCTCTCAAGGAACTGTAGCTCCCCAGTGCCCACAGCACTCATGCAGCCCCAGACCATGACACTCCCACCACCATGCTTGACTGTAGGCAAGACACACTTGTCTTTGTACTCCTCATCTGGTTGCCCCCACACACACTTGACACCATCTGAATTAAATAAGTTTATCTTGGTCTCATCAGACCACGGGACAGTTCCAGTAACCCATGTCCTTAGTCTGCTTGTCTTCAGCAAACTGTTTGTGAGCTTTCTTGTGCATCATCTTTAGAAGAGGCTTCATTCTGGGACGACAGCCATGCAGACCAATTTGATGCAGTGTACGGCGTATGGCCTGAGCACTGGCAGGTTGCCCCTCCACCCCTTCAACCTCTGCAGCAATTCTGGCAGCACTCATACGTCTATTTCCCAAAGACAACCTCTGGATATGACACTGAGCATGTGCACACAACTTCTTTGGTCAACCATGGCGAGACTTGTTCTGAGTGGAAACTGTCCTGTTAAACCACTGTATGGTCTTGGCCACCGTGCTGCAGATCTGTTTCAGGGTCTTGGCAATCTTCTTATAGCCTAGACCTTATGTAGAGCAACAATTCTTTTTTTCAGCTCCTCAGAGTGTTCTTTGCCATGAAGTGCCATCTTGAACTTCCAGTGGCCAGTATGAGAAAGTGAGAGGGATAACACCAAATTTAACACACTTGCTCGCCATGCACACCTGAGACCTTCTAACACTAACGAGTCACATGACACCGGGGAGGGAAAATGGCTAATTGGGCCCATTTTGGATATTTTCACCTAGGGGTGTACTCACTTTTGTTGCCAGTGGTTTAGACATTAATGGCTGTGTGTAGAGTTATTTTGAGAGGACAGCAAATTTACACTGTTATACAAGCTGTACACTCACTACTTTACATTGTAGCAATGTGTCATTTCTTCAGTGTTGTCACATGAAAAGATATAATAAAATATTTACAAAAATGTGAGGGGTGTACTCACTTTTGTGAGATACTGTATATATACACACACAACTCTCCCCCTTTAGAGATGGAGCACAAAAGCGTGGCTACGGGGTCACACGTAGATTACATCACAGCGTGATCCACATCTGAATGTCACAAAATCAGGGGAGAAAATTAGTACAACATAAAGCACTACCATATAAAATTGGATATGACCATTGAGTGCTGGCGCGAAAAATCTGATGATTTTTCAGCTGATTTTACAGTGTATATGGGGCTTAAGGGCATGGATTGCTGGAACCATGTCCTGTGGTCTGATGAGACCAAGATAAACTTATTTGGTTCAGATGGTATCAAGTGTGTATGGTGGCAACCAGGTGAGGAGCACAAAGACAAGTGTGTCTTGCCTACAGTCAAGCATGGTGGTGGGATTGTCATGTCTTGGGCTGCATTAGTGCTGCCAGCACTGGGGAGCTACAGTTCATTGAGGGAACCATGAATGCCAACATGCACTGTGACATACTGAAGCAGTGCATGATCCCCTCCTTTCAGAGACTGGGTCGCAGGACAGTATTCCAGCATGATAACGACCCCAAACACGCCTCCAAGATGACCACTGCCTTGCTAAAGAAGCTGAGAGTAAAAATGATGGACTGCAGTGCGCATGCGCCGGCGGACTGAGATGGCCGCATAATCTCGGGCTCCGTCCCACTCCGCCCGTCAAGCCCTCTTGCAGCCTTCAGAGGGGTCTCTTACCCCACACAGACAGAGCGCCCTGGCCGGGGACACCAAGGGGGAGTTCGATCTGTGCCCCGTGGCTCCATCCAAGCGCTAGAGCACACCTCGCGGGGCGCATCCGCTACGCGAGGCCGCGGCCTTCCTAACCTCGCTGCGGTGGATACTCCCCGGCATATCACCTCCTTGACCTCCCGCTGCCATCAATAGAAACCGGAGAGGCTCCAGCGGGGGCCGTGTGGGGGGGTTGGTGGGAGAGTCTGAGGCTGCTGCCTGTGCTCCCTTACGGACTGATCCCAGGCACAGGGATGGAGACAGCAGGGAGCTGTCCCTCCCTCATCACATAATCCGTTTTCTCCCTGAAGGTCTCCTTCCATGGAACTGGGAGACAGAGACCCCATGTGAAGTCCAGAGAGCGCAGGGAATTGGGTCTCCTATATGTTAATGAAAAACGGTGAGTTTAGCTAGCCCTTTTGTGTTATCAGAGCGGACCTGCCTGCAGCCCTCTCCACGGACCCCCTTTTTGCTCCCCTGAGGTTCCCGATGTTTTAGACCCAGTCTATACAGCTCCTCCACCCATCTACATTCTTCTTAAGACCACCTCTGGACCCTGAGCCATGTATGCAGCGGCGGTGAGGAGAGATATCTCCAAACACCCGGACTTTAAAGGTCAGACCTCTGGCACTGCCACACTGCCCACTGACCCGCCACCACGCCACAAAGACACTCCTGAAGACATGGACGCTGGGATGGAGGGGGGCTCTCAAGTTCTTCCCAGCCCGGGGCCACCTACGAAGGTACCCATCAACTCTCATGTTCCCTCCCCAGCCTCCACGGTTTCCCTCCTGGAGAGGACATTGGATGAAATGCTTTCTTCTTCTCCGGGGGTCCTGGTCCCCAACCTTGCACTCTGATTTCAGGCTCATGATGGAAACCTTCTCCAAAATGCTCTCTAAAAGTTTGGCACAGGCTGCTTCTCAAATCACCTCTACCATCCAGAATGACCTCCAGAACCTGGGGTCTAGGATTGACGCCATCGAACAAAAGACTGACCAGACGATCGCCAGGGCAAATCAAAACACATTGCGCATACAAGACCTCCAAGACCAATTAGATACAGCCCAATTTTAGAATCCAAGGCCTCCCACAAAATATCACGGATGTACACGGAGCTGTCCAGGTTTTCATCAAGGAACTGATTCCCAATATTCCAGAGCACAAGCTGGAATTAGATAGAGCTCACAGGGCCCTCCAAGCTTCTTGCACGGATGGCCTTCCCAGAGACATCGTGGTCAAGCCTCACTTTTACTCTGTCAAGGAAGAGATCATGAAGCTCTCCAAGAACTCTCCACAACTGTTGTTCCAAGGTCATGCAATCCAATTTTCTCAGATATCTCAAAAAATGTAGGGAAAGGGGGAAAAGAGGGAAAGTGGACACGGATCTCAAAACCTTTTACCAGGTTGAAATCAATCAAAAAACCGCTGCCACACCCAGTATAGGGTGGGGTTCACCAATGAGACCGAATTTAGCCAAAACTACCAAAATTGGGGAAAAGACCCCCAACCAAAAAAGGAGGTCCAAGCCCTTCCAAAAAGAAAAGGAGGGATAACCCAGCAGCATGTAAAGATGTATGCAAAAAAATATATATTTATTGTGAATAAGTATGAGAGCACAATGACATTCAGATACACACAACTGACAACGTTGTCTAAAACAGGCACCCCGAGGTGATGGAATGCTTAACACATGTAAATATAAATAAACAATTCTAGGTAATCCCGATGAGTGTATATATCCCGGGAAATCCTCTCAGAGCACACTGCCACTCAATAAAGTATGGCCAGTGGTATGAGGAACATCTGGGTACTAATACACTTCAGGGTTTAATGTTAGATAACATCGATGAAACATATCCAAATAGTATATATCCTGACCAGGCCAAAAACCACATAACAGGTAATGAAATAGTTAACATTGATTATTGATCGCCCATGATATTATAGCAATGGTGATCACAAAATAAATAATGGAACATAAGACAACCTGAAATATGGAGTGAATGAACACAGTAAGATCAAAGGTCCACTTATGCAGCGATCACTGATTGCAGTGACCATGTGAAAACATGTACATAGGTGAAAGTACACAGCCAGTTCAAATCCATGGAAGGTTATTTGTGCAACAATACTGATGGCAATTCAGGTCATATACATGTCTATAGGTATAATGTGGCTCAATGATGCTGTTTTCCACAGAGTGCGGTGATGACAAAACAGTCACTTGCTGAGGGCAAAGACAGGCACTTACGGTTTGGGGACCCGTCCCAGGTCGTAGACTTATCACTTGGTTGATACAGTCCCATACCGAGTGTCAGGACATCTTTGGACGGGAGACGGCTCACCGTTAGCAAGTGCTTCGGAGCTCCCGTGGTGCTACGATGGGATCCCCAAATAAGGTCTTCACAAAGCCGCATACATAGCGGCAGTTTTCAAAGTAGCCAAATCACAGCTCCGTAGGTCCTCAGTATCGGTCTGCAGAGTGATTGTCCAACTCGCTCAGCTGATCTCGCATTCACCGCGGCATGGAAACCCTGGAGTGGATCGGTCAGGAATGGAACTTACATCGGTAAGATATCATGTGCATAGCCTCCCACATCCACTAGGGACAGGGGGATCCCCGGGGGTGCATAAGGGAAGGGGGGAGAGGGCGGAAACAGACGCATTTCATCCGCTGTATCGCAGATTTCATCAGGGTGATGGGCCGTGGGTGTATGCAGCTTATTTAAGGACAATATCACCAATCGTATCCACCCATCGGTCCAATACCGCCCCAAACGTTGGTAAGTTAACCCTGTGCAGAGAGGATTGATCAGGGCAACTATTTATATCACAACACATAAATCATAAATATTTAAGGCTAGGTTAGCCCTTGTCTCTGCACATAATTAATAAATAAAACTGACATTAAAAACAGAGTGGATCCTTGCTCATCCTGGTATATACATAGTCTAGTGTTAATGCCCATGGCTAATCACAATTTAAGAGGTTAATTTGGCTCTCAATCTGCAGACCAAGCATAACCATCCTTAATTGATTGGTTAGTGTTTGATGCTGATGTTTACAATACCTGGTTAGAGGGGCATGGTATGCAGCTAAATCAAGGACAGTTCATTCCTCAAGGTCATATTTAACCTAAACCGCCCCTTTATATATTTTTATTGCAATTGGGAAGTTCCTCGGATATAGGCATGTATTGCATAAGCCAAATACCGACTGGGGAGGTAGCAATGATAGTACAATCTCCAGGGTTCCAAAAGTCAAGGGAAAACTCATCCCTCAGGGTCATATTTAACCTTTACTACCCATTATATATTCATTACAATTGGGTACGGTACTCAAGTATAATTATACATCACACAGGCAAAATACCTCTCAGATATCTCCCCTGCTACCATTCTCAAAAAGGATATCGGGGAACTGGAGAAAGTGCAGAGAAGGGCAACCAAACTAATAAGAGGCATGGAGGAGCTCAGCTATGAGGAAAGATTAGAGGATCTGAATTTATTCTCACTTGAGAAGAGGAGATTAAGGGGGGATATGATCAACATGTACAAGTATATAAGTGGTCCATATAGTGAACTTGGTGTGGAGTTATTTACTTTAAGGTCATCACAAACGACAAGGGGGCACTCTTTACGTCTAGAGGAAAAAAGATTTCATCTACAAATACGGAAAGGTTTCTTCACAGTAAGAGCTGTGAAAATGTGGAATAGACTCCCTCCAGAGGTGGTTTTGGCCAGCCCAGTTGATTGCTTTAAAAAAGGCCTGGATTCTTTCCTTAATGTAAATAATATAACTGGGTACTAACATTTTTAGGTAAAGTTCATCCAGGGTGAATCCGATTGCCTCTCGGGGAATCAGGAAGGAATTTTTTCCCCCGTTATAGCAAATTGGATCCATGCTTTGCTGGGGTTTTTTGCCTTCCTCTGGATCAACTGTGGGTGAAGGATTGTATATGGGATTATTTGGTTGTGTATGTGTGTATATATGTGTATATATGTGTATATATATATATATATATATATATATATATATATATATATATATATATATAAATTTTTTTTGTTTTTTTTTTTGGTTGAACTGGATGGACTTGTGTCTTTTTTCAACCTGACTAACTATGTAACTATGTAACATTCAAAGGAGGAGGGCTCTGAGACCCCTCCTGGAAGTGCTAACTCAAAAAGCTGTCAAACATTGGTGGTCCTTCCCCTTTCGCCTTTCTTTCTCATTCAAAGGCAAACGGTATGGCTTTAGTTCCTTCCAGGAGGGAGAACTTCTTTTGGTTAAGCTGAACATGATCTCTTTGGATCCATCTTCTGCCCTTCATCCCAAAGAGCGGGCTCTTCCAAATGCCCATCCCCTCAAAGTCCCATCCCCCCAATGTGGAAGAAATCGCAATCTAAAAGGTCTAAGGACTCACATCCCCTTTGATTGCAGATAGCCTCACAGGGGGCTCTATTTTCCTTTTTGGTTTGCCCCGATCTGGGTGAGGATGGAAGACCTCTTTCCCTTGATGGGGTTCGGACTTCTGTTCTACAATTGTATATTTCTGATGTTCCAGTTTTTGTCTTTCCAAACAGTTTTGCCAAGTATTTGGGTCTGATCTGTTGGCTTTGGCTCTGGGGCCTCCCCGCTGGATCCACCGGGAGTCCCATATGGGGGGTCCAGGTGGGTTCGGGGGGGTTCCCTGGGTCGGCCGTGGTGTTCGGCTCCGTCCTTCTCTCATCAAACTCCTGTTTTTACGGGGGGGGGGGACCGGTCCCAAGGTTGCCCAAGGACTCGGGGCTGCTTACATCTAGGGCTTGGTGACCTCGAGATTAAGAGGTTCATTGCTTGCCGTTAATATACTTATAGTTATTATCTCATCTTTTCTTTTGGGGGGGAGGTTTTGTTTGATTGCATGCCTCTAAGAGGGAGTTTGATCTTTAGTTTTCGGTTCTATTGTGGAGGGGGACATCTTGGGGTTGGGGGAGCCGGTTCCTCCGCTTCCCCCACGTCTTCCTATCCCCGGCCCCTACTCATATTTAAGGGGGCAAGGAAAAGTCGCCTGTACTAGCAGGGCTGTGGAAGTTATACTTCAATGAATAGTTTCACCTTATGTATTTTTAAGGGCTTTTTTTTGGGCGGAGCGGTAGGCATGCTCCTCCCTCTGCACTCGGGATTCGCCAACTGATTTCCTGAGCACAGAAGTGATTCTGCCAGTGAGCCAGACATTTTCAGGAAGTTCCCGAGGTTGGGTGGCCAATTGGGAGGCCCTCAACCCCTGGACGCGGAGAACGATGTTGGTGCTTGACCAGTCATCCTTTCTCCAGTTCTCTCTGTTACTTGACTTCTTTCCTTTTTCCTTTCTTTTCTCTCCTCTCTTGTTCTATCTCTTTTTTCAGGTTCCAGGAAAACAGCCTCTGGTAGGACACGGGTGGCTTCAGGGCTTCTGCTCCACAAGTAATGAAGACCTTCCACGACCTTCTACAAGGTTGGGTGAGTTGCCCTACAGTAATGCATACATTCCTCCAAAGCCTCCATGGCAAACCCCCCGACCCTATAGTTACGCTGAAATTAGCATCCCATAACGTCCAAGGTCTTAACTCCCCCCTGAAACTCAGAAAATACTTTCAGATGGCCCACTCTCAGCATTTTGATGCCCTTCTCCTGCAGGAAACTCATTTACCGAGTAGTTTCAACCCGAAATTCATTCATGCGAAATATCTCCAATTTTTCCTAGCGAATGCCCCGAATAAAACGAGAGGTGTAGGAATTTTCTTCCCCAAGGGAGTGAGGTTCCAATCCAGGCAGATAATTAGAGACCTGGAGGGTAGATTTATTCTTCTAAAAGGGGAACTTAGGGACCATCTCATCACGCTCATCTTATATTACGCCCCTAACCAAGGTCAGACCAAATTTTTCCACTCTATGCTGAACACTCTTTCACCACACTTCGAGGGGACTGTGATCCTGGGAGGTGACTCCAACATGGCTTTAGACCACATGCTAGACAAGTCAGGAGATGCCCGTGCTCGTCTCTTACAGCCCCCGAAACGGAGTCTAAAGATCGCTAAGCTTCTTCACTCTCTAGGGCTAGTGGATATCTGGAGGGAATGTAACCCAAAAGTGAGGGATTACACCCATTACTCTGGTCCCCACAAATCCTTTGCTAGGATCGATCATGTTTTCGATGGAGCCCCCTCTATTCCCCTACTTTCCAATTCTTATCTCAGGCATTCTCCCTTATCAGATCACCCGCAGGTGATTGTATATTTTCACCTCCAGTTGGCGGACGGACATAGAACCCCCTGGCGTCTCAAGGAATCAATTTTTAATAATCCGGTCCACTGCACAATGCTTGGGGAGGATTTGAAAGAGTATTTTAGGTCGAATTCAAGTTCTGAGGTCTCACCTATGATCCTTTGGGCGGCCCATAAGCCAGTAATAAGGGGCAAGATTATGCTTCTCTCCTCTAAGCTTAAAAAGGAGAGGAAGAATGAAGTGGATAGGCTTAAATCTCGCTGTGACTACCCAAGCTGAGAGACAGATTCAATGGTCTAACGCCCATTTTTACACTCAGAAAGATTGCATAGGCCCCAAATTAGCCTCTAGATTATCCCCTAAATTTCGTTCCTTCACTTTTCCTAAAGTGAAAGACACTTGAGAGGCCCTCTCTCAAAACCCCCATAAGATCTTATCAGCATTCCATAATTTCTATGCTAAGCTATATATCTCGGGGGTTTCGGACTCCTGGTTCCCCCAACATCTCTTCTTAGATAAAGTGTCATTGCCCTTCCTTGATAGGGAACACGTTTTAGCATTGGAGAACCCCATTTCGGAGACAGAGGTGTTGGAGGTTATTAAACATCTTAAGAGGGGTTCCGCGCCGGGCCCAGATGGCTTTTCCACGGGATACTACAAACAATTTGGACCCATTTTGGCCCCTCACCTTAAACATTTTTTTTTTTTTTATTACAAAAGTTTATTGAAAGTATTTGTTCATACAATCATATATGCATCTGAATAGGAACAAAAGAAAAATAAAAGAAAATGATCACACATCTTCACACTTGGCAGTTTTGTTCATGTGGTAATAAAGGAAATCAGTTACATGCTTCACTTGAGTGGATGAACTCAGATAATACATACACACCAACAAAGTAAGGTGAGCAACGCAGCTATGACTGTGCGTGTAGTCATCAGCATATGAAGATATAATAGTTAAAGTAAAAACAAAAAAAACAAAAAGAAACAATGGGGAAAGAAACCATAGCGAACAGAACTATAGCGAACAATAAGAATGAATTTGGCAGCATATATGGCATCAACTGCATATTGCAGAAATGGCTGCTAACATGGACATCGACACTGAAGGCATCCTATGGCAATATTTTGGCCTTACAGACCAGAATTACTCATGAGGGGCTGGTGGGCCAGTGGTTCCATTTCCTATCAAAGCTAGGCATCGAATCAGTCAAGGTATGGTGTATGCGTTCCATCAGTCTAATTGATTCCATACGGGACCACACCTGTGACCATGGGACTGCGGGGGACCGCCAATTCCAGGCAATTGCCCACTGAGTGGCTGAGAAGAGGGTATGAACTAGTTTTTGTCGAGCTGTAGGCACCTCTGGCAAATCAGCATATAGCACAGTCATTGGGTACGTCAGAGAAACTTGGAAGCCCACTATCTGGTGCACCAGAGAGGAGATCTTCTGCCAAAGGGGCTGCAGGGCATCACAACTCCAAAAGATATGGAGGAGCGTACCCTGCGCACCACATCCCCTGAAACAGGTGTCTGGGACCAGTGGGTAAAATCTGTGGACCCTAACCGGGGTGTAATACCAACGTGTGTGTAATTTGAGGGCAGTCTCCTTCACCGATGTGGAGAGAGTGCAT
>BLSH010025707.1:139698-155605 GCA_018402905.1 Glandirana rugosa
TTTGGATGAGTCCTATTTGGTGGGACCCTGTATCAGGAGACAGAATTCCTAAAACATTGGTTTCTCCTTTAGGAATCTCGTAGATCTTTGTGGGGGGTATAGGTCGAACTACCTCACTGCCATGTCTAAATGGGCCTGTAGAGGGGATGTTGAAACCTGTTCGCATCCTCTTACTTCCTTCAATGGAGCCAAAACGTCCGCCGCTCCTAGGCGATATCCACCCCTAAGGGTAAGTTCGATGTCCAGGGAGTATTGACATGCTGGATATGACAATGGTTGTAGGGTCTCCCGTTTCTTGAAAATCAATTTAATGTTCTTGTCATGACGGGTATGCTCTGGGTTAATAGGCAGTCAATCTTGAGTTAACGACCGTTGCGAGGACCCCTTCTTGGGGGTGGCGTGGCCCAGATAGGAGACGGGTGAGGGGTAGACGGGAGCCTGGGGAGCTCTGCAGCATCCATAAGACCCAGTTTAACTAAAAGTTCTTTGCCCTCTGGGATGTTGGTAACAGTATAGGTCGTACAGTTATGAGGGACCTGTAGCTTGAATGGGAATCCCCACCTATAGCGGATCCTCGCCGCCTGCAAAACCGAGGTAACTTCCTTCATTCTCCTACGCTTGTCCAAAGTTGTAGGGGAGATGTCCGGGTAAATCTGTACCGTCACTCCATCAAGCTGGATATGGGGGGTGTTTCTAGATGCTCTAAGGATTTCCTCTTTGGTTACAAAATCCTTAAGACAGAGGACTATGTCCCGGGGTGGTTTATCTTGAGTAGGTTTGGGGCGCAAAGCCCTATGTATCCTGTCACAGGCGAACACTGCAGGGGAAGTGTCCGGAAGGAGGGACAGAAACAATCTCTGTACTGCCTGATGCAATTCTGTGACCGTCTCGGGGACCCCCCGAACCCTGAGATTGTTCTTCCTTCCTGTTATCTAAATCCTCTATGTGGGCTTGTAACTGCATTACCGTCTCCGTTAGGGTCTCATGGTCCTTTCTCAGGTCAGAATAAGCTAGGCTCAGCTCATCGTGCTTGGTCTCCAATAAGTCAGTCCTGCTGCCCAGTGCTGCAATCTCCATAGACAGCGTGCTAGTAGATTTGTGTAGCTCCTGCTGGAACTTCTGGGCTATTTTGTCATAAATGGCACAGAGACTGTCATCTAAGTCCGCTTTTGTAAGGTGCACCGAGGACTCACCGTCTCCCGCTGAGTGTGTAGGTGACACAGCCGCGGCCTGCGCGCTGTTCGGAGCCGTCTCCGCTCGGGCGCCATCTTGGGACATCCTCGTGGTCTCTCTCACCCGCAGCATGTAGGTAGTTAGGGATCTCTGGGCCGTTTTTTCCCGGCGTTTTTTCCTCCCCGTCATGCGCCAATAGTTCCACTGGGGAAGCGGGACAATATCAGGCGGAATAGCGCGATTAGTGTCCCCAGGGAAGTGTTAGACTCTCCACGGCAAGCGGAGCTCTCAGCTCTTGCTTCCTTCCTGATCCGCGCCGCGCATGCGCCCCCCCACCTTAAACATTTTTTTAACGCTCTTCAAGAGGGAACGCTGGTTAATGAGGACCTCAACTCCACCAACATCTCTGTCATCCCGAAGCCTGGCAAGGACCCCTCAGACGTTGGTAACTACAGACCTCTCTCGTTAATTAACAATGATCTTAAGATACTAACTAAAATCCCCGCCAATAGAATGTCCTCCTTTATAGGGAAGTATATCAATAAAGATCAGGTGGGCTTTATCCCCGGAAGACAAGGTCCTGATCAAATTCGCAGGTCAGTGGATCTTATCTCCCTCATCCGATCAGGATGGGATGGTGGCCCCCTACAGGAAGGGTTAGTGCTTTCCGTAGATTTACAAAAAGCTTTGATTCGGTAGAAGTCCTGGGACGTTGGGGGTTTAGTCCTAGATTCCTCCTGATACTTAAAGCCCTATACTCCAATCCTAAAGCTCGTATTAAGTTACATAATTATCTCTCAGACCCTCTCTCAATTCACAGAGGCACGAGGCAGGAATGCCCCCTGTCACCATTGATCTTTGCTATCGTTATTGAGACTTTAGCTATCGCTATTAGTGATCACCCTGAGATACAGCGGGTGAGATGTGGTCCCCATATGCACAAGTGTGCTTTATTCGCGGGCGACCTACTCCTTTTCATTTCTTCCCCTCTTGTCTCAATCCCAAAACTTCTCCACTTGTTATAGGAATTTAGTGGGGTCTCGGGCCTTAAAGTCAATATGTCCAAATCAGTTGCCCTCAATATTAACCTACCTGAAGTGGTAGTCCAACAGCTTAAGGACCAGGTCCACTTCACCTTGCACTCAGACCACATACCCTATTTAGGTATACAGCTAACTTCCAACATTGACCGTATATATAATGCCAACTACCCTCCTTTATTTAAAAAGCTAAAGGAGGACCTCTCAAACTGGGGGAAGTTAGGCATCTCTTGGTTAGGTAGAGTGAACTCGATTAAAATGACACTCCTGCCTAGGATTCTTTATTTCTTCAGATCCCTGCCTATCCCGGTCCAAAAATCACATTTGCACAATCTGCAATCTCAAATTAAAAAATTCATTTGGAGCAATAAGGGCTATAGGTGCTCGGAGGAGGTCCTCTTCAGATGATGAAACCAGGGAGGGCTAGGGGCTGCTAACTTATTAAAGTACTATCAGGCAGCACAACTAGCACAATTCTCTATCATCCCCGCGCGATCCAATAGACCGGACTGGGTCACGATCGAGGGACAAGCGTTTCCACGTAATACCCTAGATTTCCTGGTATGGGCCCCTCCCAAATCTAAACCCCCAATCCTTTCACCCTCACTTTCTCATTCAATAAGACTCGTAGACTCCCTAACTAGGTCGTATAATTTGACTTCCTCTATGCGTCCCTTACAACATCTCTTCAATAACCCTAATTTCCCCCCGGGGCAGAATATTCGATCCTTTGAGTGGTGGACCAATAAGGGCCTATACAGAATAGGCCATTTTCTCTACATCTCAGGACCCCTACCCCTAAATTACTATAAGGACAATCTAGATATGCCTCTGGCAGAAGAATTACGACTACAACAAATTAATCACTTCATTACTTCTGTATGGAAGGCTGCTCCGGCACTAGCAAGTATTACTCCTCTTGAGAAGTGGTGCTCCGATATCTCTAGTCAAAAAGGAGGTATCTCTTTAATATAAGCGATACTGTCGGGCCAAGCAGGGAAACCCCCGTACGCCAAAATGTGGGAAGGGGATCTGGGCATTACCTGGGACGCTGATAAATGGTGCTCCCTATTCCTAAACACCTTCAAAGGAATAGTTAACACTCCCCTGATGGAGGCTAGTGCGAAGGTGATGCTGCGTTGGTATTTGGTCCCGGTTCGACTCTCTGTCATGTTTCCAGGCTCTCCCTCTCTCTGCTTTAGAGGGTGCAATCTCCAAGTCTCATACCTTCATATATGGTGGGAATGTCCTAGGATAAGGGGTTTTTGGAGTAAGATATTCAGGATGTTAAGGAAGATCACAGGCCTAACTATCCCACAAATCCCAGAAATCGCTTTATTAAATTGCAGGCCAGACGGTCTATCTAAATCTCTTTTTAAACTAGTTCACTTTATTCTTTTGGGAGCCAAGCTTACTCTTGCAAGGGCCTGGAAGAAGCCCTCAGTCTCCTTCAATGCAGCCAAAAGAAAAGTTACATGGGTTATGTCCCAAGAAAAGCTTGCCAATATACTCCTGGAAACGTCAGCCAAATTTGGCAAAATATGGACCCCCTGGAAGATTTATCTCAACCTGTCCGGTTTAGAGGGAAGTTTCCTCCTTGGGCTAGGCTTTCCTGGTACCCCCTGTTTCTTCTGCTCTCCTCTTTCCTTCTTCTACTCACTGCACAATATATGCTCTTGGTACACTTGTAGATCCAATAAGGCTGGTTAACATCAAGGAAATAATTCTTGTTTGCACACTTGTTTGAGCTCTTGGCCTTCTCATAACTGATTTATGATGTGTATGGACTTCCTCCTTATGTTAATTGTATATTAATTACCTACATCTATTCTGAGGTCGGTGGTGCTGGTGTCCGGGTTGGAGATCGGCACTTCTTCCATTTTACTGGTCAAGTTCGGAGGCAAAAGGCTCACGTCCTTTCATATCTCTCTATTTGCATTTTAAGCTTTAGTGCAACCTTCTGTTTTTGTCGTATTTTCTAAAGTGTACCACCGTGATGTTCAACTGTATACTATTCTATGTAAGTTCAATAAAAACCTTTGAAATAAAAATGGACTGGCCAAGCATGTCTCCAGACCTAAACCCTATTGAGCATCTGTGGGGCATCCTCAAATGGAAGGTGGAGGAGCGCAAGGTCTCTAACATCCACCAGCTCCGTGATATCGTCATGAAGGAGTGGAAGAGGACTCCAGTGGCAACCTGTGAATCTCTGGTGAACTCCAAGCCCAAGAGGGTTAAGGCAGTGTTTGAAAATAATGGTGGCCACACAAAATATTAACACTTTTGGCCCAATTTTGACATTTTCACTTAGGGGTGTACTCACTTTTGTTGCTAGCGGTTTAGACATTAATGGCTGTGTGTTGAGTTATTTTGAGGGGACAGCAAATTTACACTGTTATACAAGCTGCACACTCACTACTGTCACATGAAAATATATAATAAAATATTTACAAAAATGTGAGGGGTGTATTCACTTTTGTGAGATTCTGTATATAAGGCTCCTTAGTCATGCTATATTACTCATATGCCTAGAACAGCATTCATTCATTTTCAGATTGTATATGCGAGGCTCAGTTTCGCTTTACTGGGTCTGGCTGGGGCTGGGGATTCTTTGTGCTAGTACATATTTCACCTAGCAGGAATTTCATGTCTTCAGAATTTGCAAATAGGCTTTTTTTCCTGTTACTAATCATGTATGTTGATTTATTTGGTTATAATTATGCATAAATTCACGCAGTGTTGATTTATTAGATATTGCATTTATGTGGCCCCCTGTGGAATGTGATGTTATGAATCATTTTGATGCTCTTTTTAATATTCATATATAAAATATCTTAGTACAGTATTATGCATTGGACTGACATCTCTGATGACTTGTGATGATTATGCAACTAACACCCTATATTTTTTTAAAACTGTCTTTCTATTTGATGCTAAGCCACCCATGATGCGTCCTTACTGGCTGGAAGAGAGGAAAACCCAAAGAAAATTGTAAAGATATTGAGGGATGTAGGTAGTACAGGAAGTTGTTTTAAAATTCTGTTGTATGGTGTTCATATATAGTGACGGATTTAATGGAATACTGTTCTTGAAAATAATGTCAAAATTCTGCTGTGAATGAGCTGTCAGCTTCCTTCCTCCATAAAAAAATAAAATGTTTTTTTCACTGTAGCAAAGAGTTAGCGTACTTAGAAAAGAAGCAAAAGATTCAACAAAGTAGATAAAGTTAGCGGATCTATCTTCCAACACTGCCAGTGATGACCAAGACAAGCCTGTGGGTGCTATGGAAAAGTGAGCAGAGCTAATCTATTGAGATGGTTTGAAGGTCCTCAGTGTCTCTGCTATGAACTTTAAAGATTCATTTCTCCACTGGGTCTGCAGCTACATTGATCAGTGAGGACTTATTTTAACCTCTTGGCACCGGCGCCTCCCAGCCCTAAGGGGTTTAGGATGCCGGGAGGGGTTTATGATCATGTGACCACCATGATTGGCTCTCACGGCAGTCACATGTTTGAAAAGCTCCAGATCCCAAGTAGCGATCAGGAGCTTTCGTTTAGCTGTCGTTAACTGTGCCAGAGGCATGCAGGGCGCGCACCATTGGTGCAGCTGTGTTTACACTAATCCACGCAAATATGTGGGAGCGCGGCAGCAAGCCCCACCCGCCAAGAAGCTGCATATTTTCCTGTGGCTGGTGCCAAGGGGGTTAAAACTCATTTACTGCTTAATAAGAAAATAGGAATGCCTTAAAGCCCCCATCCATAACAACAATGATTGCAGCAATGACATTTTCATTTTAAAACCAATAAACATTGTAAAAGGGACTTGTCTCTTTCTTTGAGGAGTTGTCTGCGATCTCCCCAGCCCTGTGGATTGGAAACTTGTGCTGCCATTTTTTAAAAATATGTCATCAGCTGCCAATTTCTTCATCCTTATTCTGTGCTGGTCCACAAATGCCATCTGCACTTGGTTGTTAAAAAAAGTAATAAACCACGTTGGATGTTCTATGGTTCATGCACTGTACGAGACCTGGTATGGTTTGTTACTGAATAAGAAATCGCACCAAGTCTTGTGACAGACTCAACGGGGACAGAGGCTTTCAGAGGGGACTAGGGGCTATCCTTCTACCCACTGATTATGGCCCATGGAGGAGACTGGGCATTTTGTCTGCTTCTCCCGGTCAAAGCATGGAAAAGAGCTCAGTTCAGCCTCTGATCCCATGGTGAGAGCAGATCATTCTCAACAACAACGGGATGAACACTAAGAGCAAGACTTGGATTAATTATCTGAATAAAGACAATAAAGCTTCCCTTCTGGAGTGGATGAAAAGGTGTAATATTAATCTTTTACTGGTTAAGGCCTCATGCACACAGGATGTTTTTTGACTGTTTTACAGCAGCTGTTTTTAGCTGCAGATGTTTTTTTTCTATAGTCAATAAACTCTCCATCATGTTAT
This sequence comes from Glandirana rugosa, assembly GCA_018402905.1. Taxonomy (NCBI): domain Eukaryota; kingdom Metazoa; phylum Chordata; class Amphibia; order Anura; family Ranidae; genus Glandirana; species Glandirana rugosa. The sequence continues at coordinate 146,365 of BLSH010025707.1, forward strand.
CCTATGTGTTCATGCACACATAGGCTGTTATCAACTGTTTTTGGCAGGGACGTTTTTGAGCTGTAAAAAAACCCAAGAGCAGTGGCTTCTGGGAGATGTTTTGCAGCTGTAAAAACTTTCAAATGCTCAAAAACGCGCAAAAATGTGGCCAAATGCCGGATCCCAACGTTTTTGGACATTTTAGTTCAATTGAGGAAAAAAAAAAAACGCAAAACCACTGGTAATATAATGCTAATAAAAGCTGAAAAAAATCACTGATAAGCTATTGATGTTTTTAGGATGTTTTTTTAACGTCTTGTGTGCATGAAGCTTAATAGTCAGAAGGAATATGGTGGACCTCCTGCAGACTGGGTTGGAGAAGCTCCTCCACTTGGCACAGAAATATTTATCAACAATTTCTCTCAAAAAATCTACAAAGATAAATGAATTCCACTTTTTCAGACTGCTGGAACAGTGTATGAGTTTTGTCTTATGATGACTTGTCTAGTGGACAAATTACACAAGTGAAAGCTGGTTAATGGGATTTGGATAGCCCTGTGTCTTCTTTCTGGGGAACTGGTGCCAAACTGTGTGGGTGGGCACTGACCTCAGTCACCTAGGCTTGTATAAGTGACCAGTTGTTAATTAGCTTACCGTTTATTTGAGATCAATGTTAGTTGTTAGCTGTTAATTGTATTGTTGTTTGAAGTTTAGATTGTCATGCTAATATCCCCAAGAGGGGAATGTCCTCCTGGGGGAGGGGGGGGTATAAAAACCAAAGAGTCATTCCTTTGGTTTTTACCTCAGCAGCTTGTCTTGATTCTTGGGGTAAAAGGCTGGTATTAGTTCTCGGACTGCTGGAAGGGTTTGGAGGCCAGGAGGCTGTACCTTGGCGGAAGCACCCAGGCAGGGTGCCAGATTGTCTGTCACAGGTCTCATATGATGCATGTGCCCAGAAGCGTAACTAGAACCTTCAGGGCCCCGATGAAAGAAATTCTGAAGGGCCCCCTGACCCCAAGGAGATTAGGTCCTCTAAATGCCACCCCGCCATCCCTCCTATTCAGGTTTACAAGGGAGGCACACGGGCCCCCTGGACCATGGGGCCCGGTTGCAATTGCAACCCCTGCAACCCCTATCGTTACATCCCTGCATGTGCTATAGAAGATCCAGCACTGTTTGTTAGAGGATGATAACAAACCACGGCAGGTCCAATACAGTGCATGCACAAGATCAGGCAAGATCTTCCTGGAAGGCACTGGTGATGCAGGTTTCCCAGAGGGCACCTGTGAGGCCCTAGCTATGTTACTATTGCTTACAGGAACTTGTAAGTTTACAAAAAAACTGTTTCATTTTTCAAATGACTTTAGTATTAAAGTTTATTACCTTTGCTCAGATAACCTAGCTTGGTCCAGGTCATTTTGAACTAATTACCCAGTTTAATTCTCAAACTGGAACATAGGCAAAGATTAAAATGCAAAGAGGCTACATGTTCAGTAAGTGATTAAATCAGTGACTGAAAATGCTTCAAAACTGTGTCTAATATAAAAACTGTTTCTGATGTCCATAGCAACCAAAATCTCTCATTCTCCTTTACTCTAAAGTAGTCATTTTACTGCTTGCTATTATAATGTTCAACAGCTTTCTCAAATACCATTACCAGATCCAGCCAAAGCCAGTTTCATAATCAATAGACAATAAAAGTAGCCAAAATAAATCTATAGATGCATGTCTGCAAAAAATGTGTGTCACCGACTAAGATCTCTACATGAGCAAAGGATCAAAACACTTAAAAAAGAGCATATCTAAATCCAAGAACAAAAATGAGAAAAAAAAAAAAAGACGACAAAGAAGAAATAGGTTGTAGCCAACCAGTGGTGGCTGCATTTGTTTTTGAGTGTTATCGTCCTTTTCTCTTTATATTTTTGCTGTCACAGATCTTAACCACTTCAGCCCCGGAAAGTTTTACCCCCTTCCTGACCAGAGCACCTTTTGCGATTCGGCACTGCGTCGCTTTAACTGACAATTGCGCGGTCATGCGACGTTGTACCAAAACCAAATTTGCATCCTTTTTTCCCCACAAATAGAGCTTTCTTTTGGTGGTATTTGATCACCTCTGCGTCATTTCTGATCACCACTATAAACAAAAGAAGAGCGACAATTTTGCAAAAAAAAAAACAAATTTCTTACTTTTTGCTAAAATACAAATCCAAAAAAAATATATATATAAAAAAACACTTTTTTTCATCGGTTTTGGCCGATTTATATTCTTCCTCATATTTTTGGTTAAAAAAATCGCAATCGCCGTTTATTGACTGGTTTGCGCAAAAGTGGCCTCGTTTATGGATGATAAGAATTCATTTCTGGGTTTTTTTTATTTTTTTATTTTTTACTAGTAATGGTGGTGATCTGAGATTTTTAGTGATACTGCAATATTGGGGCGGACATGTCGGACATTTTTTACACTTTTTTGGGAACAATGACATTTATTCAGCAATCAGAAATTTAAATGTCCACTGATTACTGTATAAATATCATTGGCAATGAAGGGGTTAACCTGCAGGGGGAGATCTAGGGGTTAACTGTGTTCCCTGGGTGTGTTCTAGCTGTGGGGGGACTGGGCTACCATGGGCATAAGAGATCTAACTGATCCCAGTGACAGGGAACAGTAGATCTCCTATGCCCCCACTAACAGAGCGGGGAACCGCCGTGTTTACATCGTCGGTTCCCAGTTCTTTGGCTGTGGCCGCTCATCGCGGCTCGCTGGCAGACATTGAGTCCACCCGCACCGTGGGCACACTCCTCAGGAGTACGGCGACGCGCACACGCGCCCCCTAGCGGCCACCCGCAGATCACCACTTTTTTACGGCAATTCGTGCTGAGCGTCCACACTGCCGCCGTGAATATACGGTAGGCGGTGTGGAACCAGTTGTCTTTCATTTTTTCCAGCCATATTGTTATAACACCTACACTGCACTGTATGTGTTATTGTGACCCTTGTACGTACGCCCCTGGCCAAAGATATAGAAATCAAGAATGAGCATATAATCAGCAGTTGGGTGGTGTTATGTGTTACATGTGTTATACTTTCTATACTCTGTACAAGTTAGTTGCAGTTCCTGTTCCTGTTATGATATGCTCAGATGGCTGCATGTGTTTATGGATGCCTGAACTTGTTAATAAAGCACTCTATAATTACTCTGCAGACTACATGACACAAGGTTGGCAACGAGGATGTCTCTTCTATCTCTACAGCAGCCTGCACCTTTTCTTCCACACTCTGGTGAGCTTGCAAAGCCTTTTACTGATTGGATTCGTGTGATTGAGAATGGCATACTTGCTGCTAATCCACAGTACATTTTTCAGTAGCTTTCCAACAGTTGGTTGTTACCTGTGAGTTTGGTGCTCTTACAGATGAAATGATCAGCTTATTACCACCAAGCAAATGTAGAGATTGAAAGATTTTGCAAAAATCTTAAAAGGTAACTCAACTTTCGTAGAAAGAATATATAGCAAATAAAAAAAACAATATAGCATATACAATTGTTACGTGATGTAATTTAATATGAAAGTCTACCTTTCCTTTTCAATCTGCAGCACTGGAATTATCTGTAATATTCAATGCAAAGTGGCAACCCAGAGTGGTTCTGTGCACTGTTGGTGTACAGAATGCCTCCAAAAATGTCATGCTTGAGTGATTGGCTCGCTGATATTCCCAAAAGTCTGCACTAAGATCCATGTCAGATTTTAGGTACCCCCAGACAGAAAATGTACATACTCCTCAAGGGTAATCACTATTAAAGGGATGGAGACACTGCAGCTTTATTCAATTAGAACACAGAAAGTGCATCAGCTGTTTAATAATGAACTATTCACTCCTATTCAGAATGGGCATAGGATCCGTCTGGTGAAACAAAGGGCTATTTCTTCTCAGCAACAAAAAATGGGAATCTGCTACAAAGTTTGTTAAAATCCCTGCAATATCCATTGTTCACCCAGAGGGGCTAGTAGAGTTACTTATAAAAGAAACTCTTGAGATTGCAAATCTTACAGAGGAATCTTGGAAAGTTTTACTACAGTGGTCTTACAGGCCTACAGAGTAGCCAGCCATGCAAATACACAAGCACCACCAGAAGAACTACATGTTATACAAATGTGCATTAACCGGTTCCGGACCGGCTTGCGTACATTTACTGCTGCAGAGTGATGCTGTAGTGCGAATCGCTGTTTATAAACGGCGGCTCGCACGTACGTGACTAGCGGGCGGGAGCGCGCTGCCGGCGGCGCGCTCCTGTGCCCGCCGCACTCTGCAGCAGTGTGGCCGTGGGCCCAGCAGACTCTATGTCCGCTGGATACTTGCAATTGCCTGGCATAAAAGAAAAATGGGAAACCGCTGATGTAAACGCAGCGGTTCCCCGTTCTGTCAGGCAGCATGTAAGAGATCTACTGATCCCTGGGATCAGTTAGATCTCTTATGCCCCTGACAGTCCAGCCCCCTCACAGTTAGAACACGCTTAGGGAACAAGGTTAACCCCTAGATCGCCCCCTGCACTGCCAATGACATTTACACAGTAATCATTGAATATTTAAATTTCTGATCGCTGTGTAAATGTCATTGGTCCCAAAAAAATGTCAAAAATGTCCGTCGTGTCCGCTGCAATATTACAGTCCCGATAAAAATCGCAGATCGCCGCCATTACTAGTAAAAAAAAAATATAGTAAATGTATTCTCATGGTTTGTAGATGCGGCAACTTTTGCGCAAACCAATCAATAAGCGCTGATCGCAATTTTTTTTTTACCACAAATATGAGGAAGTATATATATATCAGCCAAAACTGATGAATAAATGTGTTTTTTTATATATTTCTTTTGGATATGTATTATAGCAAAAAGTAAAAAATATTGTTTTTTTTCAAAGTTGTCGCTCTTTTGTTGTTAATAGCGTTGATCAGAAGTGACGCAGAGGTGATCAAATACCACCAAAAGAAAGCTCTATTTGTGGTAAAAAAGGGCGTCAATTTCGTTTGGGTACAACATCGCACGACCATGCAATTGTCAGTTAAAGCGACGCAGTGCCGAATCGCAAAAAGTGCTCTGATCCTAATGTGGGAAACCCTTCCGGTCCTTAAGTGGTTAAACTACAAGTTGCAGACATACAAATAGTTATATGGCCAATTTAAAGAAAATCTCTGGATCACTCCTATCTGTCAATGCATAGTTCAGCATTTTTTATTTGTCTAGTAGTTGAAAGATTCTAACAATTGGTCCTGCTACTGTCCAGGATACTGTCTGTAAACATCTCTAAAATTAGTTTGCTAACATTGTTAATCTAGTAGTAGTACTCTGGACTTCAAAAGATAAAAGTAGGATTTTATTTTAAATCTGACTTCCAGGTTTCAGTTGCGCATTTACTAAAGATTATAGGCTCCATCCAACACCTGAGTAGAGGTGAGGCTCATGTTCACCACTAAGCAAACTTTGCACAAGTGGGAGTCCCATAAATGTTCACCATTACCTTGGATTCAAGATGAATCCCTCAGGTGTAGATTCACATCAATTGTTTTACCATAATGAACTGCATGACCATGATCAGCAGGCTAAAGCCCCGTACACACGGGACGACGATCATATACAACAGGTCGTACTAACGACCATTGTATGCGATATCAATCGTTCGTATGCACGATTTGAACAGTCAAACATACGACGGTCATACAAGGGAGTTGTATGAGCAGACTAGAAAACTTGGTCGTACCAACAAGCGCTCATACGACCGTTGTATCGTGTGTACAGAGCAGTTGGTGCAACAAAGTTGTATTGTTCAAAACACGCATGCTCCAAAGTCAGCACCTGAACGTTCTTCTGCGGTCGTACGATCGTGTAGTGCAGTCAGTAAGCAAGTTACATTATGCAACATACGATTTGCGACGATCGTAAGTACGATCGTCGTCCCGTGTGTACGAGGCTTTAGAAGTGCCAATAAAGGGGATTTTGGTTAAGCCAGCCCCCTTATGATAAAAGCAGTCACATTGTTAGTGGGGAAATTAGTGCCGGGAAATTGTGGGGGAAGCTGAAAAACTGCATGGGGGGAGATTAGGGTCGGTTATGAAACTGTGCTTTAAATTTGATTGCTAGCTCTGTGAGCAATCATCCCTTATTCTTTTTTTTTATTATTGGGGGCATTTTTGTCTTTCATTTTCTTTTGTGGTTATTTTGAGGATAGTGGTTTTGCTACTGTCCTACTGTCCTATTCATAGCAAACTTTTTTTTGTTGTTGTTTTGCTGCAAGGCTTGCTTGTTTTGTATCAGGGATTGATATTTCAGGGGTTTTATTTATTTTGTGGGGGGTTAATGTTTTTCTTTTGCTGCAAGTTTTCCCTTTTCAAAAAATTGGCTTTTCTTTCAGGGGTGGTATTTTGGGTTTTTCATTTCTCTTGATGGGTTTTCATATTTATTTTAGATTGATAGGCCCTTTTGTGGTTGCTTAAAGAGGAAGTAAACCCAGATGGGGTTTACTTACTCTATGTTCCCCTGTAAAGTAGAAACATAATGGGCTACTATTACCCATTATGTGCCACTTACCTGCAAACGAAGCCTGCGGCGTCCAACGCTGTCCCCTCTTCTGGCAGCGTCCAACTTCTGCCCCTCTTCCTTCCGGGGCCGCGACTCTGGCGCTGTGACTGGCCGGAATCGCATGACGTCACTGCTGCGCATGCACGCGGGAGCTGCCAGTCGCGGCACGGTCGCAGTGGAGGAAAAGCACGGAGGCCATTTCTTCACTGCGCATGTATCAAAATGACGTCGGCACATGCAAAACACTGTATATCTCCTGAACCGTGCAGGTTTAGGAGATATGCAGGGCACCTACAGGTAAGCCTTATCATAAGCTTAGCTGTAGGTTAAAGTGGTTGTCACAAGTTGACAACCTCTTTAAAGCGGAACATTCAATTCTTACTGATGACCAACTGTTCTTGGAGTTGCATTTGTTCTCAGTGCACAGTGGTATCATTTTCAAGAAAAAAGCTAAGTGCAAGAACAGTGTGCACCTAAATCTCCTTACATTAGACATGTGCAGAGCAAAAAAATGAGTTTAGTTTCCTTTCGTTTCGATTCATTATTGACATAAATTTGTTTAGTTCGGTCCGTTTCATTTGTTTTCAGAAATCATTTTGTTTATTCGTTTTCAAATCGATTCAAAACGTTTTTGATTCAGTTTCGAATGGTTTTCAAATTCAAATCATTTTCTAATTCTAATTTCCAAAGAGAATAAAATAGAATAGAAAATAAAGGAATAGAATAGAAAAAAATTGAATGCAATAGAAAAGAATATAACAGAAAATAAAAGAATATAATAGAGTATAACAGAACAAAATATGATAGGAAATAAAAGAACAGAATAGAATGGAATAGAATAAAAAAGGAATATAACAAGATAGATTATAACCATATTCTCAAATTCGAATATAATAGAAAAGAATAGAATTAAAAAACAATAGAATAGAACAGGGATAATATAACCATTTTTCAAAATTCAAATAGAATCAATTCGAATTTGAATAACATAGAAAAGTATAGAGTAGAATAGAATAGAAAATAGCACAATAGTATAGAAAAAAACAGCAGGATATTATAGAATAAAATGAATATAACCATCTTCCTATTCTAATCTATTCTTTTCTATTCTATTCAAATTGAAATTTGAATTTTGGGAAATGGTTATATTTTTTCTACTCTATTCTATTCTATAGTTTTTAAATTCTATGCTTTTCTATTCTATTATAGTCTATTCTATTCTTTTTTTCTACTCTATTCTTTCTATTCTATTCTTTTGTTATGTATTCGAATTCAAATGTATTCTATTCCAAATTTGAATTTCAGAAGGTGATTATATTCTATGTTATTCTATTCTATTCTATTTGTTTCTATTACATTAGTCTATTCTGTTCTTTTATTTTCTATTCTATTTTGTTCTGTTTTACTCTATTATATTCTATTCTTTTACTTTCTGTTATATTCTTTTCTAGTCTATTATTATTTTTTCTATTCTATTCCTTTATTTTCTATTCTATTTTATTCTCTTTGAAAATTGGAAAGCTATTCAAATTCAAAAAGTTTTCGAATTTGAAAACTATTAAAATTTGAAAACTTTTCAAATTCGAAAAGTATTCAAAAACGTTTTGAAAACTATTCAAATTCGAATTTTGCACAATTTTTTTCCCCTCATTTCGGATTTGTTCAAATTTGGTACTATTGTAATTCAGAAATTTGGATACATCCGAGTTTCTGAAAAACAATTCGGAATGAAACAAATTGCACATGTTTACCTTATATTCCTCACTTACATTCACTACACACCCCTATCTCCTTAGATAAAATAAATGTTAGACATACACCAGTTAGGTCTACTATCCCTAATTAAAACTGTCCTGCTGCAATAATACAATAAAGTATTATGAGGTCTCTTAATCTTAAAAGAAATGATCTTGCTGTTGGCCAACTTTTCACCACTATGTCATCTGCAGTGTCTTAAATCATGTTTATTCATTAAAACTCCTGCCTGTAAACCACCTCTAAGGCTGCATGCACACAGGCTGTTAAAAAAAAACGTCAGTAGCTTATCAGTGATTTTTTCAGCTTTTATTAGCGTTACATGCATTTTTAAATGCGCCGTTTTTGTGCATTTTTAAAGGGCCAGCTTTTTTTTTCTTGAATTGATCTAAAATGTCCAAAAAACATTGGGGACCGGTGTTTAGCAGCTTTTGTGCGTTTTTGAGCAGTTTTAAGCATTTGAGTGTTTTTACAGCTGAAAAATGTCTCTCAGAACCCTCTGGTCTTGCGTTTTTTTTACAGCTCAAAAATGTCACTGCTAAAAACAGTTGATAACAGCCTATGTGTGCATGAACACATAGGATAGCATGATGGAGGGTTTATTGACTGTATAAAAAAACGTCTGCAGCTAAAAGCAGCTTCTGTAAAACAGTCAAAAAATGTCCTGTGTGCATGAGGCCTATTAGATTTTGGCCAGTTCTCCCTTAAAAATAATGTTTTGCTGCTGGCCAGCCTTACATTGCAGTATCATCTGTGCTCTCTTAAATCTTATTGAAATCTTGATAGAATATCACCAGCTGCAGGACAGTTTTGCATCAGTAAGACCAGGGACAGTCACAAGGAACTACTGTCCAATATTTCAGTTTAAAGCAGTCCCCAAGCAGGTTGATCACTTCCCACCCGGCCTATTGACAAATGACGGCCGGGCGGGGGGTT
>BLSH010025707.1:159871-181675 GCA_018402905.1 Glandirana rugosa
CGCGACTTGTAAATAGTCTGGACTCGTCTCCTTTTCGGCTATTTGCCGAGAAGGATAAATGTGATACTAGTCGGCACTAACCAGTGTCGACTAGTGTACCATTTTCCGAAGTCTACCTTCGGAAAATGGAACCAGTCTGACTGGGTGCCGTGGTGGCTAGTGGTGCTACGTACGGGGGTGCCCGTGCACTAGCGCCCAATAGGACTCCTGCAGTTATCACAACTCGCTTGGGCCTGACATTGCAAGCCCAGGCATGGCTTGAAAGCCCACAGGCCCCGTACCTGGGCCTGTAAAGTTTTTAGCAAGCCCTGCCCCGGACACCCGAAAGTTCGGTACGGACCCGAACGTTACAGTCCGGGTTCGCTCAACACTATTGACGTCCTCAGGATAACCCGCGATCACGTGCCCGTGGGGGCATGCATCGTGGTGATCGGTGGTGCCGTGGGTCAGTCTGACCAAGGTAAAAGGCTTCCATCTGAAGCCTTTTACCATGTGATCAGCTGTGACCAATCACGGCTGATCATAGTGTAAATAGGAAGAGCCGTTTATCGGCTTTTCCTCTGCTCAGGTCTGATAAATGTTCAGCGCAGCCCCCCTCAAGATCACCCCACTAGACCACCAGGACCACCAGGGAGCCCCCCCCCCGGGACACCGGGACACCATGAGGAGACTGCCCAGAACCACCAGGGAGACACCATGGAGGCCGCCCAGGACCACCAAGGAGCCCCCACTAGACCACCAGGTAAGGGCAATACAGTGCACTGTAGGGATGGCACTGTGCACATATATGATGCCTGCCAGTGCCATCACTAACAGTGCTATATGCACCAGTGCCACCTATCAGTGACCACCTATGCCCAACTTTGCCACCTATCAGTGCCCACCCATGCCATCTATCAGTACCCATCTGTGCCACCTAAAAGTGCCCACCTGTGCCACCTAAAAGTGCCACCTATCAGTGCCCAGCAGTGCCACCTATCAGTGCCCATTAGTGCCCAGTGCCGCCTATTGAAAGGAAAAATCTCTTGTACGACCACCCAAATATTCAGGTAATGCAGGTTCACTCCAGAGATCCACAGATCTGTGAGACACCCAATAATACAAAGTGAAACAGTGAGTAAATGTATTCTCAGGTGTCCGAGGTTTATTTGACAAGCAAGGGTTTTTATACAGTCTAGGGAACAAAGGTGGGGGCTTACAAAAGTGTGTACGTGTTACAAAAATACTGTCATAGTTAGCATCACGCGCTGGTCAGCAAATAAACTTTGCACCTATACACAGGTAAAACTGGTTTCGCCCTAACGAAGCATTTTGCTGTTGACCAGACAAGATGTGTTGACCAAGACATGATGTCTTGGTCAGATAACAAATATAGCCAGCCATAAACATGAGTCAATAGGGCAAAAGTCTTATGTAAGTTAAAAACAACAGCTCAAAAGTGCTGCCTTCAGCACGAATACATTTCATATCATATAATCATCATTTAGACACAAAAATGAAGTCTTAAGCTATATTGCCTTACACCTATGAGTGTCCATCAGTGCCGCATATCAGTGCCACGTATCAGTGCCCATCAGTGTTGCTTATCAATGCCGCCTATCAGTACCCATCAGTGCTGCATATATGTGCCACATCATGAGTGCAAACTTATCAGTGCCACCTCATCAGTGCCAATCTGTACTGCCTCATCAGTGCCTGTCAGTCTAGCCTCATCAGTGCCCATCAGTGTAGCCACATCAGTGCCTGTCAGTGAAGGAGAAAATGTACTTATACAAAGTTTTGTGACAGAAACAAGGAAAACCTTTTTTTTTCAAACATTTTTGGCCTTTTTTTATTTGTAGCTCATAAAAGAAAAACGGCAGTGGTGATCAAATACCAGCAAAAGAAAGCTCTATTTGTGGGAACAAAATTATTAAAATTTGTTTGGGTACAACATCGCATGACCGCACAATTCTCATTCAAATCGCAACAGCATTGAAAGCTGAAAATTGGTCTGGGCGGGAAGTGTTCTAAGTGCCCGGTATTGAAGTGGCTAAAGGATTTTTTGTATTTTTAATGTTGCCCTTGAAACCACATGAAAGGATCCTCTCTCTGCGGAATGTTGTTGCTATTATTTTTTGCCTTTGTACAATTTCTCCATGGCAGTGCCCAGCTTTCCATGTCTTTTTTACAGTAGTTTGTCTATTAGCCCTAAACAAATGGCCATAATTTGACTGCAAGATTGATCCCCTATAGCCTTCATTGAGTCTGCCTTTAGATTCAGGTTTACCAAATTTTGGACTTGCAGAACAACTGCGGAACCGAACCAGAAAAGATTTGCCCCTCACTACAACTAAGACTCTAGAGAAAGCAGAATTTTACCTTGGTTTTCACATGATTAATCTTTATGATGTGTAATGAGTTTAGTAGTCTGGCATGAAAAAGTGAAGTGAGTCATTTCATTAGAATAACATTAACTTGTACAAACTTTGATAACATTTCATGTATTTGAACACTTAGACTAATTTATAAATTAAATAACACTAATAAAACTTTAAGTACAGTTTTACACTGTTAACTTTTATAACTTAAAGTACACTGGTGTCCTCAAATGAACAACAAACTAAAGGGAGGTTTGAATTGATTATAAAAGTAGCTCACTATTCATGCCCTTTCGACTGCAAAATTGTACCACATTGTAATTGAACAAGCAAACATTAGATCTTGGTTCAAAAAGTGCGTACACCTAAAGGTGATATACTCAAATGACAAATAAAGTTGACCTTGTATATTCATTTTCATGCACTGAATTTAAAAAATGCAGATTTGTCACATGGAAAAAGAAAGCACACTCCTACGTTTACTACCACTTCAAATCTATGACCTGTCTTACTTAACCCTCAGACTTCTAGGGTCTTGTGTTCTCTTTGCTAGTAACATATGTGTCATCAGATATCATCGTGCCAAGATCAATAGAGTTCTCTATGGCCCTCAGAAAGAGCATTGTGGATGCTTATAAGTCTGTCAAGGGATTTAGAAAGGTCACTAAGTGGTTTGAAACCAATCATTCCACTGTAAGGAAAATAATCTACAAGTGGTGAAGATGTCAAACAACTGCTAATTTGTCTAGGACTGGCCAGCTCAGCAAATTCAAGAACTGATTGTTTGATGCTAAAAGAAGTCTTCAAAATGTAATTGCTGGGCATTCAGGTAACTCTTGCAAAAGCTGAGGGCCAAAGAGTATGTATCTACAATCGATTACACCAATTTAACCTGTGTGAGAAATTATGTTTAGAAAAAGCCTGTCAAAAAATAGAATCTGTAGCCACTAGTGTTGGGAGAACTGTTGGGCCTGAGCATGAGTTCGAGCCGAACATTGGCTGTTCACCCCTTTTGGGGAAAACCCAAATTTGCAGGGCGGTCACCCTGCCGAAACGCCCTGCAATGCACTGAGCAGTGCACATTTGCCCATAAAAGTAGTAAAAAACATCCATTCTAAGTGGAACACCATGCCAAAATTTAAAAACAAATCGGCATGGGGTCCCCCCCCAAAATCCATACCAAACCCATCCGAGCATGCAGCCTGGCAGGTCAGGAGCCATACCAGTCCAAATGCCCTCAACATGGGGGGGTGCTTTGGCAGAGCCCCCCCCCCCCCACCCCAAAGCACCTTGTCCCCATGTTGATGGGGATAAGGGTCTCTTCTCCACAGGTGTAGTAGCTAAGGTGTAGTTTCCAGTCATCGCGTTTGGAGTACTGAGATTCACATGCCCGTTTTTAATTTTCTAATGTAAGTGCATTACTTTTAATAAATTGCTTGAGTTTGACAATACTACACTATTGTGGTGTTTATCTTCTTGGCTCTCCGTGGATGGTTTGGAGCAAGGGATTTTTGTGTCAACTACCAGAGAGTCATTTCCTATTTCCTTCCCTGACCCCCCCCCGTAATTGGCAGTGATGGGGTTCTGGTAAGCACATACCCTCACTGGTGGTGGTGTGTGTACACACGTGGTGCATTATCTTGACGGCGGAAACTTCAGACAAGATTTCAGTATATTTCTATACTTGCCATACAATTTTTCACTTTGTGGTTTATGGGCTTTTTTATGAGCATTTTTTTATTCTATGATCTAGTTTAAAATTATATCAATTCATTATTAGCACAACACAATTTATGTATTATCTCTTCTTCACAATCCTGGACTGTGGTTGTGGGGGTCTGTGGCAGGGGGCTTATCAGAATATGGAAGCCCACTTTAACAAGGCCCTCCCCCATGTGAATGAGCATAGGATACATAGTACCTCTACCCATTCACCAAAAAAGTGTCAAAATAAATAAAAACTGTAGACAGGTTTTTGATAATTCCTTTATTAAAAATAAAAAAACTGTGTCCGATGTAGATCCAGGTAGACAATGCTGGTGCTGGGGAGGAACATTGTACCATTGAAAGGAGGTAAGTATGGCAGAGTTTTTCCTAAAACGGAGTTCAAGTCCCCCAATTCTTTTTTTCAAATACTCTGCCACAATTGGGTCCACTTTAAATGCAACATAGATAATGATATCAATGCTATCCTTTTAGTTAATGTTTAAATGGTCAAAAACTAACCTGATCTCAAAGGCAGGCAGGGTCCATTTTCGCTGTGGGCGTCTGAAGCCCTCTTGTATTTATTTCTGGAATTCGGTGCAGCTGGCTACCCAGCATGCACATCCCGATCTCTCGCCTGCACAGTAATGCTACTGCACAGCGCTCTTTCATCCTGACACGTTGCTATAGCCCGCAATATGTATTGCGTGCCTGCATAAAATGTATAGTGCCTGCATCACATCTAGGTGTAAATTACCCCCCATAGTATAGGGGGGTATATAGCCTGCAATATGTATTGAGTGCCCACATAAAATGTATAGTGCCTGCAACATCTCTAGGTGTAAATTACCCCCCGTGGTCCTGAGCAGAGAGGCTCCAACTCCTCCCTGTAGATACTCCTTGCAAAACGGTGCCAAACTCCTCCCCTTTGTGCCATTTACAGTCCGGAAATTGCGCAAGATTTCAGTATTAGCCAATTCCCATGGATTCCTGGGATAGATGACACCGATATCCTGGAAGTCCATGGGAATCGCCTAGTTACGTCATTGCCTAGGCGACCAGAGCCATGAGTGCACCATACTACAAGGAAATAAGGTATTTATATAAAAAAAAAATATATATATATATATATATATATATATATATATATATATATATATTTGCAATTTTGAATATGGAGGAGGATGGGCATTGGATTTATCCCAAGTTAAAAAAACAGGGTGGAGCTCCGCTTTGATGCAATGGATAATAATGCATTATGTAACATACCAGAGAAGTCTGAACCAGGTCTAAAGCCCATCTCTAAGTAAAACAACCCCCACACTGTGATCTCTCCCCATCACCCTGACCTGTCCTGACCCGGCCTGTCACATGACATTCGATTTAGAAAATTAAACAGGATTTTAGGTATATTCTGTTTAGCGAAAAGATCAGATAAGAGGGTGGAGTGGGATTTTTTTTGTATATAAACCAGAGCTTTGAGGCCTTAAACTGTGGAAGGAAAGGTTAAATACATAGCGTGAAACTTGTATTGATGGAAGAAGTCACTTAAGCCATGTTACTGATAAAAGAAATAAACTCTTATTTTAACAAACCTACAAGCCTGCTAGAGATATTGGCATTTGGCTGTCTTTTTCATATATTTCAATCCTGTGCCTGAGGAGCAGTTCAAATATCGTGCGTGTCGGTTCAGACAACACAGAGATCCTATTGCACTAAGTGGTATCCGATCCCCTGAAAGTCTTGTTTTAATTGAAGCATTGATTGTGCAGCATATTAAGGAATGTTTCCACAATGTGAATTTATAAACTGTCTCTCTGGGCAGACAATCATGCCAATGTTCTGGGCTGCCTAGTATCTTTGGCCTGACTAAACTCCATGCTTTATCTTTAAGTCTAAGTTGCAATGAAATCTTATATTTTCAAATCAGTTTAGAAAAATTAGTTTTAGGTGGGTTGAGTTAAAGCGCAACTGCAGGGAACATTTAAACACGCAATTTGAATGCATATAGCCAAATGATTTGTAATTCGGTTCAGCCAGATTAAAGGGCCATTGCAAGAAAAATCTTGGTTTAGATTCATTATTGGATTTTTATCGTTATCTTTGTCAGTGGCAGCCCATCCATACGGGACACAGGGCCGCTACCTCCCTAATCCATGAGCCCGGACCCTAATCTACATGCAGGGTGCCAGATGCATGGATTCCAATAGGGTTTTTTTTCTTTTGAAGCACGTGATTAGACCCTGAGGCTCTAATCGGCTTCAAAAAAGAGTGGGCTCGGGGCGCAAGTTACCCAGTTGTGTGACAATAGCGAATTAATATTCGTATTGATATCCTGATTTTCCTCCCAACCTGAGACTTGATTGGCCAGGGTGTCTTAGGACCCACTTTCTGTTCAGTCAGGAGCAGAAGCAATGGCCCCGGAGTGAGAACCTGGGGGGAGATCCTTGTCATTTGCTTCCTATGGTAAGAAGGCCTCTGATCGCCACTATTCCATCTTTCTCCCACGTGGGGGGGGTTATCACCGCTATCCTGACTGTGTCCAGCGGGGGTGATCACCGATATCCTGTCCGTCTCCCGTGGGGGGAATCACCGCCTTCCCGTCCGTCTCTTGTGGGGGGGTGGTGTTGGTTTGCCACCCCCCCCCCAAATATTGAGCACCAGCCCCCACTGATCTTTGTCCTGCTTATTCCTCTCATGCCAAGTTTCAACCATAACCAGGTTAGAAGATGGAAAGAAATCTCCTGAATGACGGAAACAATAAAAAACTGTTTTAATGTACGATCATTTTCCAACCCCTTAACCATTTTTGCATGCTTGATTTTTCATATGTATGTATTTTATTATATTAAGAGTGCATCTGTGCCCAGACTATGCGCACTCAAAGGGCAACTCCACTTTTGTGGGGAAAAAAATAGCAAATAAAGAAAAAAATAATATAGCGTTTACAATTGCGACACAAGTCATATTATAATTAAATGTTATTAAAAATTACCTTTCCTTTTCATTCTGTAATTTTCTGAAAATGCAATTCAATATGGCTATCTGAAGGTGTTCTGTATACAGAATGTGTACAGAGCCTCCCCCAGAAACATCATTTCCTGCTTGTGTGATTGGCTCACTGATTTTCCCAAAAGTCTGAACTAAGATACAAGTAAGATTTCAAACATCCCCTGGAACAAAAATGTCATTTTTGGTCTGATTTTTCCAGTAGGAACACGTCTAAAGGGGTGCAGGCCCAACAGATTTCCTCCTCAGATTGTCCTGCAGAGAGATTTGTTTTCAAAATTAACTTCAGACACACTGGATTGTCAGTTTTTGTGCATTACTTTTGCAGAAACTTGCCAGCCTGCCATCCTTCTAATTTAAACCAACAGACTGAAGCCTAACATCAGAGCCCTATTATCCTAGGAGGATGTCATATGAACGGACATAGCCAATTACAGATCACTGTACTGGCCTGGTGCTGGTACCATGTGATTGCTGTGGCCAATCATATGATAATTGTAAACAATGAAAGGCTTTGATTTGTGCCTTTCATTGCATACTATTGTGATGAGCTCTGTGATCACAATGATCACATGGTACAGACAGGGTCAATCACAGCCCATCTGTACCATGTGATTAGTTGTGGCCAATCACAGCTAATCACAATAGTAAACACTGAATGAATAGTTTTCATTCAGAAAAAATGGTTGCTTATAACTGTAAAATTCAGTTATAAGCAGTTATAGTGTGTAAAAAAAAAAATCCTGACGATCTCCCCAGAGTAGTACAGTGTTACACTGTATTGCTCTAGTCACTGTAAAAAAAACAATTGTAAAAAAAAATGTAAAAAGTGTAAAAAAAAAAAAAATACAAAAAAAAATTAAAAGAATTGAATTTAATTATTTTCATTTAATTTAATCATTTAATTATTTTCTTTGTTTACAGTTTACATACTGTCACCAGTCAGTGTCCCTCATCACCGCCAGACTAGTTATATGATGATGCTGCACTGCACTGGTATGTAAAAAAAATTTAAACATTGTAAAAGAGAACCTTTTGCTTTTTCAAAAAGAGAAGTATGGGATTTTTTTTTTAAATCATACTTACCTAGGTGGGTGCAACGTTGGTCCGATGGTGCATCTGTCTCCCGCCGCCTCTAAGGCTGAGAACGAAGCTATCAAACACTGTCAGTCACCGGCCCTCTGCTCTGCCCCCCGCGCTCACTGGAGTGCTGGGCTGTGGAGGAGAGCAAGCAGCCTGCTGTCTGCTGAAAATGGGTAACAGGAGTGCAGAACAATCTGCTCTCCTGCGATCCACAGGAGAAGTACAGCCAAACAAGCTTTTGCTGTACTTCTCCTTTAATTTCTTCATTTTCCAAAAAAATAAAACCTCAAAAAACTTTCCATGCCTCTTAATACATGCCTTGGACTGTCTACTTTCCAAAAAGGATACATTTGGGGGGTATTTATACTGTCCTGGCATTTTCGGGCCTCAAGAAATGAAATAGGCCGTCAGTACATCAGGATTGATTGATCTTTAGATACATACACCATAGTTTGAGGACTCTTTAACTTTCCTATAGACTAAATAATATACACTGGTTTAGGTTATTTTCACCAAAGAAATGTAGCAATGCATTTTGGCCTAAGTTTATGAAGAATGATTATTTATTTGTAAAATATTATAACAGAAACAAAGAAAAGTTTAGTCTATTTAGAAAAAAATAAAAAAACAGCAAATTAAATACAACTGAAAGAAAGCTCTATTTGTCTGGAAAAAATGATAAAAAATGTCATGGTTACAGTGTAGCATGACCGAGCAATTGTCATTCAAAGTATGACAGAGCTAAAAGCTGAAAATTGGCCTGGGCAGGAAGGGGGTAAAAGTGCCCAGTATTGTAGTGATTGAACCATTTTTTAACCATAGTTTTTTTCTATTGAAGTTCAAAATGTACAAATACAATGAACAGGTAGGTATGTTGTACACATACATTGTACATTCAAGGAACAAGATATAAAAAGTAAACAAAATAAGCATAAATTAATGCTGTTCACCCCCAGCGTTCCTAAGGATACAGTATCTCACAAAAGTGAGTACACCCCTCACATTTTTGTAAATATTTTATTGTACCTTTTCATGTGACAACACGGAAGAAATTACACTTTGCTACAATGTAAAGTAGTGAGTGTACAGCTTGTATAACAGTGTAAATTTACTGTCCCCTCAAAATACCTCACCACACTGCCATTCATGTCTAAACCTCTGGCAACAAAAGTGAGTACACCCCTAAGTGAAAATGTCCAAATTGGGCCCAATTAGCCATTTTCCCTCCCTGGTGTCATGTGACTCGTTATTGTTACAAAGTCTCAGGTGTGAATGGGGAGCAGGTGTGTTATATTTGGTGTTATTGCTCTCATACTGGTCACTGGAAGTTCAAACATGGCACCTCATGGCAAAGAACTCTCTGGGGATCTGAAAAAAAAAGAATTGTTGCTCTACATAAAGATGGCCTAGGCTATAAGAAGATTGCCAAGACCCTGAAACTGAGCTACAGCACTGTGGCCAAGACTATACAGCGGTTTAACCAGACAGGTTTTATTCAGAACAGGCCTTGCCATTTTCGACCAAAGGAGTTGAGTGCACATGCTCAGCGTCAGGTTGTCTTTGGGAAACAGACATATGAGTGCTGCCAGCATTGCTGCAAAGGTTGAAGAGGTGGGGGCTCAGCCTGTCAGTGCTTAGACCATACGCCACACACTGCATCAAATTGATCTGCATGGCTGTCATCCCCTTCTTCTAAAGATGATGCACAAGAAAGCCCACAAGCAGTTTACTGAAGACAAGTAGACTAAGGACATGGATTACTGAAACCATGTCCTGTGGTCCAATGAAACCTATTTGGCTCAGATGGTGTCAAGTGTGTTTTGCGGCAACAAGGTGAGAAGTACAAAGCGAAGTGCATCTTGCCTACAGTCAAGCATGGTGGTAGGGGTGTCATGGTCTGGAGCTGCATGAGCGCTGCCGGCACTGGGCAGCTACAGTTCATTGAGGGAACCAAGAATGCCAACATGTACTGTGACATACTGAAGCAGAGCATGATCCCCTCCCTTCAGAGACTGGGCCGCAGGGTAGTATTCCAACATGATAACGACCCCAAACACACCTCCAAGACGACCACTGCCTTGCTAAAGAAGCTGAAGGTAAAGGTGATGGACTGGCCAAGCATGTCTCCAGACCTAAACCCTATAGAGCATCTGTGGGGCATCCTCAAATGGAAGGTGGAGGAGCGCAAGGTCTCTAACATCCACCAGCTCAGTGATGTCGTCATAGAGGAGTGGAAGAAGACTCCAGTGGCAACCTGTGAAGCTCTGGTGAACTCCATGCCCAAGAGGGTCAAGGTAGTGCTGGCAAAATAATGGTTGCTGCACAAAATATTGACACTTTAGACCTAATTTGGACATTTTCACATAGGGGTGTACTCACTTTTGTTGCCAGCAATTTAGACATCAATGGCTGTGTGCTGGGTTATTTTGAGGGGACAGCAAATTGACACTATGACATGATTAAGGTGGATATGGCGCTGCTCAGTTATGAGTCAAAAAACATTCAAACTTATTATGCTGCAACTTGTTGACAATAAATTTCCAGAGTGCTGGTAAATATTGGAAAAAAATGGAAAAATATATACGTCTGGTTTCCCTTTATCGTAAATCCTATGCTTTTGTGTGTGAAGTTATGTTATAAACCAGTATTATAATAAAATAAATAAATAAATAAATATTTAAGGAGAATTAACTGTGAAGGATTACTCAAAAAATGATAAGTGATAGTAGTAATAGATAATGTAAAATATACCGTGTTTGTGTCACAAAATGCCTTACTTAAAACAAGTAAATACTTAAACCATATTAATTAAAGATAGCAAATCTAGTCAAATTATGTGCAAAAATACATAAATTATGTGCAAAACGAATTAAGTGCAGACAGTATATTATCCAGAAAAATTGATAAAGTGCAAATATGCAAAATAAGTGCTGTAATTAGTTCACAAAAAGTCTCTAATGTGCAAAAAGCTATCTCCAAGTGCTGTATTCAAAGTGCTATATTCAATATCACTGAGATATCTTCCAACTAAATCTGGAGTGAACTGCTGTCCAAAAGGTCAAACTTTGCTGTGGTATTAATTTTCACTCCACACTATGCATTAAGGTGCGTTAGGTGTTCCCCTCCTTGCACTGCAAACGTGAGGCCACTCACCAGAAAGCGTTCCCCACTGAAGGGGTAGACGCTTGGTAGAATCACAGAGCTTTTTGTACAGGGTGGGCCATTTATATGGATACACCTTAATAAAATGGGAATGGTTGGTGATATTAACTTCCTGTTTGTGGCACATTAGTATATGTGAGGAGGGAAACTTTTCAAGATGGGTGGTGACCATGGCGGCCATTTTGAAGTTGGCCATTTTGAATCCAACTTTTGTTTTTTCAATAGGAAGAGGGTCATGTGACACGTCAAACTTATCGGGAGACCTTGGGGGCCATTCAACTGGCCCACGACGACCAATCCAGTTGAATGGCCCCCAAGGTCTCCTGATCTGACCCCCTTAGACTTTTATCTTTGGGGTCATCTGAAGGCTATTGTCTATGCTGTGAAGATACGAGTTGTGCAGCACCTGAAACTACGGATACTGGAAGCCTGTGCTAGCATTTCTCCTGCGGTGTTGCTATCAGTGTGTGAAGAGTGGGAGAAGAGGGTTGCATTGACAATCCAACACAATGGGCAGCACATTGAACACATTTTATAAGTGGTCAGAAACTTGTAAATAACTCATGAAAGAATAAAGTTATGTTAAAAACCAAGCACACCATTGTTTTTCTTGTGAAATTCCCAATAATTTGATGTGTCACATGACCCTTTTCCTATTGAAAAAACAAAAGTTGGATTCAAAATGGCCGACTTCAAAATGGCCGCCATGGTCACCACCCATCTTGAAAAGTTTCCCCACTCACATATACTAATGTGCCACAAACAGGAAGTTAATATCACCAACCATTCCCATTTTATTAAGGTGTATTCATATAAATGGCCCACCCTGTACTTCGCCACCAAAAATATATTTAATGGGATCAGAGAAACCTCTTGAACTTCACCTCCTCCGTTTTAATCCATACAGAATACCATGCTTACCATACAGAATACCACGGCCCGAAAACTTCCGGTTTCGGGCCGTGGAACGCAGAGGACACGGCGGACATCCTGTTTGGCTGTCACTGCCTGACTTTTCATGCTGACATGTGAGTTTTTACTATTTGGCTATTAAATTTGGATCAAACAATATTGCGCAAAGTATTGTCTCTCTTTGCATGGTATTCTGTATGGATTAAAACGGAGGAGGTGAAGTTCAAGAGGTTTCTCTGATCCCACTAAATATATTTTTGGTGGCGAAGTACAACAAGCTCTGTGATTCCACCAAGTGTGTACCCCTTCCGTGGGAAACGCTTTCTGGTGAGTGGCCTCACGTTTGCAGTGCAAGGAGGGGAACACCTAATGCACCTTAATGCACAGTGTGGAGTGAAAATTAATACCACAGCAAAGTTTGACCTTTTGGACAGCAGTTCACTCCAGATTTAGTTGGAAGATATCTCAGTGATATTGAATATAGCACTTTGAATACAGCACTTGGAGATAGCTTTTTGTACATTAGAGACTTTTTGTGAACTAATTACAGCACTTATTTTGTATATTTGCACCTTATCAATTTTTCTGGATAATATACTGTCTGCACTTAATTCGTTTTGCACATAATTTATGTATTTGTGCACATAATTCGTCTAGATTTGCTATCTTTAATTAATATGGTTTAAGTATTTACTTGCTTTAAGTAAGGCATTTTGTGACACAAACACGGTATATTTTACATTATCTATTACTACTATCACTTATCATTTTTTGAGTAATCCTTCACAGTTAATTCTCCTTAAATATTTATTTATTTATTTATTTTATTATAATACTGGTTTATAACATAACTTCACACACAAAAGCATAGGATTTACGATAAAGGGAAACCAGACGTATATATATTTTTCCATTTTTTTCCAATATTTACCAGCACTCTGGAAATTTATTGTCAACAAGTTGCAGCATAATAAGTTTGAATGTTTTTTGATTCATAACTGAGCAGCGCCATATCCACCTTAATCTTGTCATATTATTTAACTACACGTTTGTGAAGTTTGGTGGTGGCAGCAGCTCTTAGAGTAAATTCCTTTTTTCCATTTGCGCGGAACACATAACATATACATTCTTGAGCAAATTTACACTGTTATACAAGCTGTACACTCACTACTTTACATCGTAGCAAAGTGTCATTTCTTCAGTGTTGTCACATGAAAAGATAGAATAAATTTTTTACATAAATGTGAAGGGTGTACTCACTTTTGTGCATATATTGGAATGCCCTCTTTATGAAATAAAGCCTGTCACCCCTATTGGGAACATACCGTGAGCAGGCTATTAAGAGGTATGGATAGGAACCCCATAGCGACCTTTCTAATGGTCGCTTGGGGTAAGTAGTATAATACATAAAATAATAATAATGAAACAAAATAGTGAACTAAGAGAAATACACAGAATTGTCAGTTTTTCTTCTGTTCATCAATTTGTGATGTAAAATATTTTCTTTATTTTTTTGATACCACAGGATGGGTTATCACTAGTAAAAATAATTTCATTATACTAGAGTTGCAGCTATGTGTATTAGATTTATCTCTTATTTGACACCAGAGGCTTTCTTGGATGATAACCATAGGTCCCAGTGTCTGGAAAGTATATGCTCTCCCTTATGTGTATGCAAGCAATCGCTCCATTGTGCACTATGAATTGACTCTAGTTGTAACTTCTTCAATAAGTGGGGAGGTTTTTGTTCTCCATTTTGTTGCTATGGAGATACGGGCTGCATATAATATATGAATTATTACTTTCCTTGATAGGTAAGGAAAAGAGTCTATCTCCAAACTCAATAGCGCTAATTCTGGGATGATGGTGCATATAGCACCAGCGATTTCTGATATGAGGGAGAGCACATCCTTCCAGGAAGGCCGTAGAGCTACAAATAACCACAGAATGTGTAGGAGATTGCCAGCGCAGTGGCATTTCCTTCAACACATAGGGGGCGATGGAGATCTACATGAACAACACTGATTAAGTCAAAGATCTGCATGCACAGTGCCCCCCCCCCCAAAAAAAAACAGTAAGACCGACCTTTCTTTTTTTTGATAAAAAACCAGTACCAGTGCATTACACTCAGAATGCAGAGATCAGGAGTGGGCTGTGGTCAGAATGCAGCGTCCAGAAGTGCGTTGCCTCAGAATGCAAGATTCAGGAGTGTGTTGCACTCAGAATGCAGGGTCCAGAAGTGCGTTGCCTCAGAATGCAAGATTCAGGAGTGTGTTGCACTCAAAATGCAGGGTTCAGGAGTGTGTTGCGGTCAGAATGCAGGGATCAGGAGTGCATTGCGGTCTGACTGTAGGGTTCAGGAGTGTGTTGCAGTCAGAATGCAGGGTTCAGTAGTGCGTTGCGGTCAGAATGCAGAGATCAGGAGTGCATTGCGGTCAGAATGCAGGGATCGGGGAGGAAGTGGAGGTGATGTGAAGGGTGGTATAGGACACTGCTATGGGGGTGACCCTGCCCATGGCAGTATATTCTGTCCCCCCCCACACACACACACACACACACAGTGGTGTCTCCGCCCCCCCTTTCCCCTATAGCAGTAACCCCTCCCCAAAAAAAAACAGTAAGACCGACCTTTTTTTTTTGATAACATATTTTTACTCAGAACTAAAATAAGTATTGCATGCAGGGTTTAGGAGTGTGCTATGCAGAGAATGCAGGGCTTACCAGTGCATTACGCTCACAATGCAGAGATCAGGAGTGGGCTGTGGTCAGAATGCAGGGTTCAGGAGTGCGTTGCCTCAGAATGCAAAGATCAGGAATGAGTTGCGCTCAGGAGTGCATTACACTGAGAATGCAGGGCTCAGGAGAGCGTTGCACTCAAAATGCAGGGTTCAGGAGTGCATCGCACTCAGAATGCAGGGCTCAGGAGTGCGTTGTGGTCAGAATGCAGGGATCAGGAGTGCATTGCGGTCTGACTGCAGGGTTCAGGAGTGTGTTGCAGTCAGAATGCAGGGTTCAATAGTGTGTTGCGGTCAGAATGCAGAGATCAGGAGTGCATTGCGGTCAGAATGCAGGGATCGGGGGGGAAGTGGAGGTGATGTGAAGGGTGGTATAGGACACTGCTATGGGGGGTGACCCTGCCCATGACAGTATATTCTGCCCCACAGACACACACACACACAGTGGTGTCTTCTGCCCCCCCCCCCCCTTTCCCCTATAGCAGTAACCCCCCACCTCCTCTCCCATAGCACAGTGTCCTACCTGTTTCCGCAGAGGAAACTTGGAGGCAGCACAGTTCTGAACAGAGGGCGGGAATTGGCAGAGTGACTATTCATATTAACAGGAAGGAGACAAAGTGGCGCCCCACTAAATGTAGTATTAAAGTAAAATCGTCAGAGGCCTGACGAAGGAGCACGGAGTGTTCTGAATGCGTGCCAGCTCACAGGAGTCCCGCCCACCACCGTCTCACCATCCTTGCAGAGACACTCAGCTTCCTTCCTGCCCACCAGCTGGAGCTCTGGAGACCACCCAGGGACTATTTTACTACACGCCTGTCTGTACTTCATTCCTGTAAGTACAACTGATAATAAACGTGATTGATTTTACTTTAATACTAGACTTAGAGTGGTGCCGCTTTGTCTCCTTCCTGTCTTTATTCACAGAGCCCCTTCTTGCTCCATCAAGCAGGCTGCCCATCTACACCTATCCCCCATAAGGACACTGGACACAGCCTTGTGCTGACTGCGCCCCCTCTCTTTGATACCACAGACCAGCTGTCTACCTGCAAGTAGAGTTGAGCGAACACCTGGACGTTCGGGTTCGGAGGGTCTGAAAGAACTTTGGGAAAAAGTCCGGGTTCGGCACCGAACGTTGCCCGAACGTTATCCCGGACCCTGAAACCCCATTTAAGTCAATGGGGACCCGAACTTTTAGGCACAAAAATGGCTGTAACAAAGTCCTGGCAAGTGCTAGAGGGCTGCAAAAGGAAGTAAAATGGGGGTAAGAGTAGGGTGAGTGCCCTACAAAAAAATGGGGATAGGGAAAATAAATTTAAATCAAATAAACTAGGAGATGATTTTTGAACAATAATGTGTCACTTACAGCTGCAGCTAGAAACTCTCCCTTTAGAACTAGGAGATTATTTTTGAACAATAATCTGTCCCTCTAAGCAGAAGCCTCAACTTGGGGAAGTCAAATCGCTCAAAGCAGCAGGATGTGAAATCTCAAATTACTCCCACAGTCTGATCGTTGTGCACGATCCCACAATCTGATTGTTGTGTATGAACGTAACAATCGTTGTGTTATGAAGGGTTTAATCTGCAATCTGTCACTCAAAGCAGCAGTATGTGAAATCTCAAATTACTCCCACAATCTGATCGTTGGGTACGATCGTAGCGATCGTTGTGTTATGCAGAGTTTGATCTGCAATCTGTCACTCAAAGCAACTGTATGTGAAATCTCAAATTTTTGCAATCTGTCCCTCAGAGCAACAGTAGTAGTAATCTCAGGATGCAGGATCAGATGTTAAAATTTCTGCAATCTGTCCCTCACAAAAACACTGGCAGCATCCTCTCCCTACACTAACCCAAGAACATGTGACATGCAGCACTGTGACTCCAGCCTCATATAGAGGCTGGGTCACATGATGCACTGGCCAATCACAGCCATGCCACTAGTAGGCATGGCTGTGATGGCTTCTAAGGCCAAACCAGTGAAACGCTTGTTGATTGGCTGCCCTGCAGCTATTCAACATGCGTGATCAACTACCAGAACCCAGAACCCAAACGTTTTTTGAATGACAAACCAGTGAAACGATTGTTGATCCCTGCGATTTTTGAGCCCTGCAGCTATTCAAAATGTGTGATCAACTACCAGAACCCAGAACCCAAACCAGAAGGTTTTTTGAAACGTCCGTTTTCGGGTCCGGGTCCCGGACACCCCAAAGTTCGGTACGGCCCCGAACATCACAGTCCGGGTTCGCTCAACACTACCTGCAAGCTCTGCATACTCTAACTGACTTTTCATATTAGCAAGCTGGTGATTGGTTGCTTAGGACCACCCTATGTGCTAGCAACCAATCACCAGTGGTTTAACATAAAAAGTTAGTTTGGCCAGCTCCTCCTCCCACCTTCCGTCCTGAGCTGTGCTTCCTCCCGGTCTCTGCTGTTCACTGATCACAGCAGCGGAGGAGGATGGAGGCAGAAGGGAGACACCGGGACATAGATGGTGCGGCGGAGCTGCGGAGGAGGAGACAAGGATTGGCACATAGAAGGTGGGAGTCGGCGGCGCAGGGAACTGTTCGCGGCCTACCTGTCATCTGCAGGCGGTCAACAGGTGGACCACAATTGACAGGTTGCATACCCCTGATCTACATCATATGCTTAAAGCACGAATGTTCAATACAGCATTAGCAGCGCTCTTCCAGTGCCATTCGAGGTGTGGTGGTGATGGAATTTAAAGCGGTTATCTACTCATCGATTTGATAGTGTCAAAAAAGAGTTAATATTCCCGGCAACTGTAAATGCATACGTTTTATATCTCCAAACTCTTTGGTTTGCGTGTGGTCACGTCATGTGCGGGATCCTCCTCCAAACGCAGTTTGCCATAAACCATAAAAAGAGTGAGGACAAACCACATAGCGTAATCCTGCTTAAAAGTTTTACTTTCAATTCCCCCCCCCGTAAAATGCGCTTACAATTATGCAAAATACTCTTGCATTAGATTCCCCAAGTGACACTGTGCAGCCCATATGTGTACTCTCACCTGGTAATCCTGATTGTGGTGATGACCGGGTCGAGTCACAAGCTGCCGACAGTCTGGAAAGGCCGCATGGTTACGCTCTAACGCGTTCCATCATTACATCTTCATTAGAGGGTGTGGCCACACTATACGGCTAAATCTATTTATCAGCTAGATGTCCTGGGAGTTAACCCTGGATAATCATATTAGAAACACTCATATCAATCATCACTGCAATCAGTAAGAATCCGATCATGAGCCTGCACACATGCAGTGGACACCACAACAATCTCATTGGTAAAATAGATTAAATCATATGTGGAGGTTTAAATCTACATAATAATTACATATGGTTAAAATTGACATCCTCAATTTCACCTCGACTAATAAAGATTTGCCCAATGCAAAATAATAAATCACTACATGTGGTCCAGCTCAATTGTGCCAATTTACAGCCATGAAAGCGGTTGATTACATAGCTTAATACATAAAATGGAGTCACTGAACATGTATCAAACCTTACATCATTCATTAAACACAATAAATGTGCTATAATGTGATACTTAATACAATCAATCTACAGTTCTAAAATTTAAATGGACTTTAGCACTCAACAAAAGTAGATAAACTAATACAATAAAAGTCACTTATAATGCAATTCAGATCCAGTTCTACATTCATTCCATTAGGATTTAATGTATTAGTAAGAAATATCCATTGGTCTCACATCTGGACAGTTCTCTTATCAGGTTAGCCTCCCTCCATATCGGATGGATTTTATCAATCCCCCATAACTTAATCCCTGTGGGGTTCCTGTTGTGTTTGTGTTTAAAATGCAAAGAGATGCTGCGATCCTTAAAACCAATGCAAATGTTATGTATATGCTCTGAAATGCATTTGCCCAAAGTTCTTTTGGTCCGGCCAATATACATGAGCCCATAAGGACACAGAGCATACACTACATGTGTGGACAAACAAGAGATAAACTCCTTTACCTCAAACTTTCTGCCATTAGCAGCCAATCTAAATCTGGTCAGCCCTCTAATGTGCGTGATAACTTGCCCGCAGGCCCTACACTTCCTACGTGCATAAAATCCCGCTCTGTCTCAAAACATTTGGGGTCTTACTGGTGGGTCTAGAACTTTTTTGACCACACTATCACCAAAGGAAGAGGCTTTCCTGTAGATAAAAGGACAAGCTAAATTGCAGCCCATTAAAGAATCCCAACAAGTCATCATCAGTTTTAATAATCAGACCATGAAAAAACTAGAGATTTCACGTGACTTATCTGTGGCAGAACACAGGCCCACAGACCACAATGTCTCAGGGAAAAACTGAAGCAATTCCCTCTACAATAAATAGCAAGATAGGTAATGCTGGGAACAGACAGAGCACACCAGTACCCCAAATAATTACACCTAAAAGAGATCCCAGGCCAGTACCCCCTGATCTAACTAATAGGGGGAGGGGGAAACCAACATCATTGGGGAGATAATAACCGAATGACTCCTCATTAAAGAAATTATTGAAATAATACAGATCATTGCTAACTCCTATAAATACTACGAACTGGTATGGCCCCTTGGAAAATCTTAGGGGTGATTCCACTCCACGATCCCCCCCAACCTCCTTTTTTAGGGAGAGGAATGAGGGGTTATCCGAGAGGACACGGGGACAGATCCTGGAGGGGACGTTTCCCACTATTCCCCCAACTACAGAGAGAACAAAAATGGTGAAACCCCCCCCGCTTGGGAGAAACCTTTCATCCCATCGGGGCAACCAAGGAGAAGGGACGAAGAGGGTGCAGAGCTAGACAAAGGGTCCAGCAAGAAAGAAGAAGGGAGACCGAGTAAATGGGATATACAACTTAACAAAGAAAGAGAGTAAAAATACTTAATTTAGGACTGAAGTGTTCATAAAAAAAACTATTAATAAATACATTTGAAAAATAAATATGAAAAAATATTTTCTAGGTAGCAAAACGAACACAGCAAATAGGAATATTACTACCACT
Organism: Glandirana rugosa; assembly: GCA_018402905.1. NCBI lineage: Eukaryota > Metazoa > Chordata > Amphibia > Anura > Ranidae > Glandirana > Glandirana rugosa. The sequence goes on from BLSH010025707.1 coordinate 179,852, forward strand.
GTGGGTGTTGATAGTGGACTAAGAAATAAGTCCCTATTTAACCCACCACAAACCTCACACCATCGTGTTGAAGTATTCAAACAGCTTGTCCTAAAAGACTTGGAAGCAGTAGTACCAGGGGCGCATTAGGACGCATGGGCATCGCCCCCTCTGTCCTCACCACCCAGTCTATGCCATGGATAGATTCATGCATAGCATAGTCCTAACTATAAATTCAGGAAGGCATAGAGGCATTGCAAAACAGGAAAGATATAATAGTTTGCCAATAAGGGGGGGGGGGGGGTTATCTTAGAGAAAAACTAGTTAGATAGCAGATAATGAAACTTATGCCCAATTACACAGAGACCCCACTAATGGATATAGGAGGGATCTTAATAATCTGAATATGGTACAATACACAAGTCCTAACTAAGAAAGAAAAAATAGATTTGTCACCTAGCTTTAGTCGGATCCCTACTATATACACGTTACTAAATATACACAAAGATACACAAGGATCCTACTAACCCTCCTGCTAGACCGATTGTCAGTAGTATGGGTTCAGTTACATAGAGAGTAGGCCAGTATCTGTATCACTTTCTACAAATGAGTGTCACACATACAAAAGCTCACTTGAAAGACACAAAAAACTTTGTAAATGTTGAAAGAAGTGATATTACCTGAACACTCTGAGATTTTTTTGGTAACAGCAGACGTATCATTGTTATATATGGTGGTCCAACATGACGATGCACTGTTAGCCCTTAATTGGGCTTTAAGTCAGAGGGATGACCTGCCTTCTGTGCAAAAAAAAAGTTTTTAAGGATGGTATTTGAATTCTTTCTATCACATACTTATTTCTGGTACTATGGGAATTTCTGCATTCAGAAGAGAGGCATGGCGATGGGCGCCCAGCCTTGTTAATCTCTTTGTTAGTGAGTGGGAGGACAAATTTATTTATGGAAAAATAGAAATGAGCTTTTATTTTACAAATGATTTATAGATGATCTTTCCTACTCTTCTTGGGTCTCTTTTTGCTGCTTCTGGCCCCTCCCTCCTAACGAGTGCCCCCACAGCCCACAGCTTTCTATGAGGGCACGTGAGCCAAGCCACCCTGGCCCTGCCCCTTCTCTCCCCTGATTGGCTGACTGACTTTGATTGACAGCCACTGGAGCCAATGGTGCCGCTGCTGTGTCTCAGCCAATCAGGAGTAGTGTCCTGGATGGCTTAAACATTCGTGGACATCACTGGAGAGAGAAGGGGCTCAGGTAAGTAATTAGGGGGTGCTGGGGAGGCTGCTACACTCAAAAGGTTTTTTATCTTAATGCATAGAATGCATTAAGATAAAAGACCTTTTGCCTTTACAACTCCTTTAACTTCTGGGGATTGATAAAATCCGTCCGATATGGAGGGGGGGCTAACCTGGTAAGAGAACTGTCCAGATGTGATACCAAATGGATATTTCTTACTAATACATTAAGTCATAACTGAATCAATATGGAGCTGGATCTGAATTGCTTTATAAGTGACTTTTAACTGACTTTTATTGTATTTGTTTATCTACTTCTGTTGAGTGCTAAAGTCCATTTAAATTTTAGAACTGTAGATTGATTGTATTAAGTATTACATTATTGCACATTTATTGTGTTTATTGAATGATGTAAGGTTTGATACATGTTTGATGGCTCCATTTTACGCATTAAGCTATGTAATCAACCGCTCTCTTGGCTGTACATTGGCACGATTGAGCAGGACCGCATGCAGTGATTTATTATTTTGCATTGGGCAGACGTATATTATATTAGATGAGATGAAATTGAGGATGTCAATTTTAACCATATGTAA
>BLSH010025707.1:181728-191967 GCA_018402905.1 Glandirana rugosa
TTACACAAACCTGGTAGGCCACATTCCAGTATGATCCTCATCTCACTTTTGCTCTTCTTTCCAAAAGGAATATCCATCCATGGTTCTAAATTTGATATTCAATTATATAATGTATAATTTTGATCATTTCTACTCGTATTTATAACATTATGTGTACATTTTCAATAGTTAAATTATTTGAATCGTTACACACGATTATAAGAATTTTTGTAGATGTAGTATTTTGTAATTTTGTGATTAGAAGTTATGTCGTAATCGCCACGAGAAGGTCACGGTATGTGTGACACACGAATCCTGTCAAGTTTCATACAGTGAGGAATATTCAAACATAGGGTCTCTGTCAAGTCTCTGGGATACAAACTTATAAGGAGTGACATACTTTGAACTGTCCTAAGCACACAGTGTGTATGGCACTGGAAGAGCACCGCTAATGCTGTATTGAAGATTAGTGTTTTAATGTTTTATGATGTAGATGTTTTTAAGAATATTAGCACACATTGCTAAGTTTATTAAATTGATAACTTTTACATGTGTATTACAATATTTATGCTCATCTTTACTAGTTTTAATATGTAATATATTAACTTATAGTTTAAATCTTGGTACCTACCTATAAGGAAAACCTTTCTTCTCGTTTTCACTCTACTCCTAGTATGACCTTACACCGGATGGTCCAAACACATTCTCCAACCAAGCCCTGGGCAAAGTTAGTTTTCTAATGAACGATTTGAACACCACAAATGTCTTTGGTTAGACTCATTTCTTTCTGTTCTCTGTGGTGAATACAGGGCAATCAGACCAGGTGATTTTATACTCAAAAGCTATTTGAAGTCCCCAGATAGCTGAACATTTTCAGCCATAGCAGGAGCCATCAACCTGCTAGCTCAGGGAATAAAAAGAAAAGAGGACAAAGGAAATGGCACACTGATAAACAGCAAGGAAATGCAAGAATAATGGAAATAATTCCATCATCTTTCTTTATGGGACTTTAGCATTACAAAAGAGGTGCACCATATCTGGAATGCATTTATGAAATACAGTATACCCAGCTGAATGCTAATAAATATAGAGTATTGCTCCTTACCATTTAACCCTTACAAAATTTACATTTAACCCTGAATGTATCCTTAAAATATATCCTAACCAAAACATTAAAGTGGTTTTAAAGCAGAAAGTTTTTGACCCTAATGTATTCTGTACATGAAAGTAAAATGAAACTTTAGCATGCAGCAACCCCCCAGCCAAGGCTGGATCTAGGGAGGTGCTGGGGTGTGCTCCCCCCGCCCCTCAGATTTCAGAGGCGCCCTCCCAGGCTACTGTGGACACTGTGGGGGGGGGCTAAGCGCTTCTCTTCCTGAGCATTCTGCTGCGGGATTCCTGAATTTCAGAGCTTGGGAAAGCAGAATGGTCTGGAGGTGGTTGGCTTTGCCCCACACGCTACACGGTGCAGCACCGTGGATACCCCCCCATCCTGCATCACTGATCTCCGGTGGCTTCCCTGCAGCAGCTGGCTTCTCCCCTCCCACCAGATTTGGGTGCTGCAGGGGAGCCACAGGTGGACTTTCTTCTGCAAATAGACCCCCTCCAGATGCCCTGACCCCCCCTTTACTGCCCCCCCATGATCCCCGGGCGCCCCCTCCCTGCAGTGCTGCTGGTCGGCTTCTCCTCCTCCTAAGCTTGGCTACTAAGTAACTGATTTGAATCAGTGAATCAACTCCCTACAGAGTTCAATAATGAATTGAATCATGAAAGTGCATCTGATTCAGTCCAATGTGAAAGAGCATTCCCTTTCAGAATGAGTTTAGGACGGAGCTGAAAACAGCAGCCACAGCTCATGATTTGTAAAATGAGCTATAACATGAGCTGTGTAATGCAGCAAGACTCTGGCTGCATTCACGCCTGAGCAGGGCTGGCCCATGACATTGTGCTGCCTGGGTCCAAGAATGAAATGCTGCCCCCCAACCCCCCCTCCAAAAAAAATTCACGCCCACCAAAAAGTCCCCACATCCATTATTTTATATCATGATAATTGAAACTAAAATTAAATTTATCAGGAAGTCAAATTTACATGCAACAGCGCCTTGTCTATATGCAAAATGATATGGCATACCTTTATGTTCCACTCCAAGGGGCAGGCTAGGGCAGTATAGGAGCGGACAAGGGTAGTATATAGACAGGCTAGGGTGGTATACAGACAGGCTAGGGTAGTATATAGACAGGCTAGGGTAGTACAGGGGCGTGCTAGTGTAGTATAGGGGCGGGCTAGAGTAGTATATACAGGCTAGGGTAGTATATAGACAGGCTAGGGTAATATATAGACAGGCTAGGATAGTATATAGACAGGCTAGGGTAGTATACACACAGGCTAGGGTAGTATATACACAGGCTAGGGTAGTATATACACAGGCTAGGGCAGTATAGGGATGGCATAGGGTAGTATAGAGGCAGATGGAGCAGCCCGGGTGCAGTTGTCATCATGGCACACAAAACTGCTGGAAAAAAAATCTTAGTCAGTTTGCTGGATAAATAGAAAAGAAAGAGAGGCGGTCGTGGTTCAATGTGCTGCTCCTCTCAAAGTGCTGCCTGGGTCCAGTGGACCCACTGGGACCCATGGTAGGGCCGGCCCTGCGCCTGAGCAGAGCCACTTTCAGACGCTTTTATTCAAAAGTTTTTTTAGCACTTTTAGAAGTGTATTACAAGCGTTTTAGGAGTGGATTTCATTGCTATGCTTCAGTTTGTGAATGAATGGAAGCCTATGTACAGAGGCTTCTATTCATTCACGTGCAGCGCAGCTGAGGCCCCAGAGAAAGGAACTGAGGACCGTTCCTCTCTCTGTCTCATAAAAGAGACATCAAGGGCCTATTTATACTCCTAATATCCCACCAAAGCTTCCCCTAAAAGTTAAAAATAACACAAAAAAATGTATAACAAACTAAAATCAAATTAAAAAACATAGTAAGGCCTCGTTCACATGGGGTATACTACAGCGTACACCCAGAGGAGGCCGTTTTTACCTGCGCGGGAATGCACAGGTGTTCTGGGAATTCCATGTCAATTGAGAAGCAGTGGCTGCTCTCGATTTGACATTCATGTGTTGGTGCATGCCTCTGAACTTACACTGTCTGCGTTTGGGGCTGGGCAACCGCATCTACAAGGATGTCCCAATTGACATGAATGTGACTGCCTGCACAGGGATCCACAAAACACCTGTGCATCTCCATGCGAGTAATAATTCTAGTGTATTTTTAGCGAAAATAGTGATTTGATAAACATTTGGACAACTATTACAGGGAATGTACTGGCTCCTTGACCTTTTTTTTACTACACCCAGGTCAGGCTACACAGGCTAGATTCAGTCCTGCCCCCAGCTCTCCTTATACTTTCCTGAGCCCATTGATCCAGGTAAGAATGACTTTTTTTGTTCTTTAATTAGGTTTAGGCCTCATACACACAGGGCGTTTTCACAGCTGCTTTCAGCAGCATCAGACTTTTTTTCGCAGCTTAAAACACCTCTTCATGTTATTCTTTGGCCTCATATACACACAGGCTTTTAGGAGCTTTAAGTGGCATAGGCGTTTTCAAGCTGCAAAAATACCTAGGGCCAGCGTGTTCTGAGGACTGACGTTACAGCTGTAAAAACCTCTGACGCTGCTATAGGCTGCTAAATGCGGCTTAACAATGGATACAGTGTTAAGCCACATCAAGCAGTGATGTAACAAGCAGTATGTCTCCGGATGATGTCACCAGATGGCCACGCCCCATGGCTATATAAGTAATGGCACACGCCGCTGGACCTAACACAACAGCGGGATCTAGCGTTGAGAGAAGACATCAAAGGAAGAAGAACCAGAGGCAGCAGAAGAACCAAGGAAGAAGGCAGCGGAGGGAGAAGAACCGGCAAGGGGAGAAGACATCTGCGGAAGAGGGAGAAGAATGGGAGAGGGGAGAAGACATCACGGGAGGATGGAGAAGAGCAGGAGAGGGCAGAAGACATCACCGGAATGGGGAGAAGACCAGGGTGAGAAGACACATTGGAGCTGATTTAATAAAGGACAATATCAAAAACCTGTGTACTGTTTTTATTTACTTTTGACACCTTTTTGGGTGAATGAGTAGGATTACAATGTACCCCTTATTCATTCACATAGGATGGGGGGCCAGATTCTGATAAGCCCCCTGCCTGCAGACCCCCACAACTACTGCCCAGGGTTGTGGGGAAAGAGGCCCTTGCCCCCCCTTTCCTGACCTGCAGGCTGGGTATGGATTTTGGGGGGACCCCACAATGTTTTTTTTTGGCGTGGGGTTTCCCCTTAAAATCCATACCAAGCCGAAGGTATGATCTTGGGGGGGAACCCGACTCCGTTTTTTTTTTCTCATTTTGGCGAGGGTTTCCCCTTCAAGATCCTCAGAGCACAAGTCACACCACAAGTCGGATCATCATGATCCAACTTGGATGTGACTTCTATTCAAATCAATGGGTTTCATAGAAAACTATTGATTTTGAATAGAAGCAGAGAAACGCTGCTAAATGCTGCTAAAGGCTAGCGCAGCTAAACGCGCATTAACGTCAATGCAAAAAGCTACTAAAAGTGCGTTTTTACAGCTGCTTTTTCCTGGCGTTGGTAGTGGCTTTGCAGCTAGTTTTGAGATAAATACCGTATCGTATCCATTTTTAATTTAAAATAACTGTGGTATTTCTCTCATAAGTAGTCTATTCACTAAAGAACATGAGTTATTTACCGAATACATTGAATATTTATGTTTTGCAATAGTTATCACTTAAAATTAGCGTTATTCTTGGCTTTGTGTTTTTCACAGTTTTTCTTTTTACATGCTAACACTGCAACAGGGGAAGATTGTTCTGTAAATAAATGCACACAGAAAATGTGCGAAACTGTGAAAACATTCTAGCATGCTTTCAGGCTCCATGCACATTAGTGTTTTTTATAAGCTCAAAAAATGCTACAAAAAAACAGCTGGATGAAAAATGCTGATAATAGCATTTTTTGTGGCTGCTTGTAGTAGCGGTTTAGTAGCTTTTAGAAGCTTTAGCATTTTTACAGCACGTGAACAAAAAAAAAAGCTTGAAAAAAGCTGTTAGGAGCGTTTTAGTATCGTTTAGGAATGTTTAGGAGCATTTAGCATTTTTCTCTACTGGGAAGATTCTCTCAAAAAAACTATGAAGCTTATTTTTTTATTTACTGCCAAACGCTGAGGCTTGAAAAATGCTTCTACCATAAAATAGTGTGCATGAAAACATAGGATATCACTATTAGCTTTTCCATAAAATAGTGTGCATGGACACATAGGATATCACTATTAGCTTTTCCATAAAATAGTGTGCATGGACACATAGGAAATCAATATTAGCTTTTCCATAAAATAGTGTGCATGGACACATAGGATATCACTATTAGCTTTTCCATAAAATAGTGTGCATGAAAACATAGGATATCACTATTAGCTTTTCCATAAAATAGTGTGCATGGACACATAGGATATCACTATTAGCTTTTCCATAAAATAGTGTGCATGGATACATAGGATATCACTATTAGCTTTTCCATAAAATAGTGTGCATGGACACATAGGATATCACCATTACCTTTTTCAAAAAATAGTGTGCATGGACACATAGGATATCACTATTAGCTTTTCCATAAAATAGTGTGCATGGATACATAGGATATCACTATTAGCTTTTCCATAAAATAGTGTGCATGGATACATAGGATATCACTATTAGCTTTTCCATAAAATAGTGTGCATGGACACATAGGATATCACTATTACCTTTTTCAAAAAATAGTGTGCATGGACACATAGGATATCACTATTAGCTTTTCCATAAAATAGTGTGCATGGACACATAGGATATCACTATTAGCTTTTCCATAAAATAGTGTGCATGGACACATAGGATATCACTATTAGCTTTTCTATAAAATAGTGTGCATGGACACATAGGATATCACTATTAGCTTTTCTATAAAATAGTGTGCATGGACACATAGGATATCACTATTACCTTTTCCATAAAATAGTGTGCATGGACACATAGGATATCACTATTAGCTTTTCCATAAAATAGTATTCATGGATACATAGGATATCACTATTAGCTTTTCCATAAAATAGTGTGCATGGACACATAGGATATCACTATTAGCTTTTCTATAAAATAGTGTGCATGGACACATAGGATATCACTATTACCTTTTCCATAAAATAGTGTGCATGGACACATAGGATATCACTATTAGCTTTTCCATAAAATAGTATTCATGGATACATAGGATATCACTATTACCTTTTCCATAAAATAGTGTGCATGGACACATAGGATATCACTATTAGCTTTTCCATAAAATAGTATTCATGGACACATAGGATATCACTATTACCTTTTCCATAAAATAGTGTGCATGGACACATAGGATATCACTATTAGCTTTTCTATAAAATAGTGTGCATGGACACATAGGATATCACTATTACCTTTTCCATAAAATAGTGTGCATGGACACATAGGATATCACTATTAGCTTTTCCATAAAATAGTATGCATGGACACATAGGATATCACTATTAGCTTTTCTATAAAATAGTATTCATGGATACATAGGATATCACTATTAGCTTTTCTATAAAATAGTATTCATGGATACATAGGATATCACTATTAGCTTTTCCATAAAATAGTGTGCATGAAAACATAGGATATCACTATTAGCTTTTCCATAAAATAGTGTGCATGAAAACATAGGATATCACTATTAGCTTTTCCATAAAATAGTGTGCATGGACACATAGGATATCACTATTAGCTTTTCCATAAAATAGTGTGCATGGACACATAGGATATCACTATTAGCTTTTCCATAAAATAGTGTGCATGGATAGTTGGACTCGTAGGATAACACTATTAGCGGAGCAGGAAAAAAATGCTTGCAATAGCTTCTAAGAGCTTAAAAAAACGCTAATGTGCATGGAGCCTCACTCCAAGAATCTCCCTCTGGTTAAATGAAATTTATTTTCATTACTGAGCTCAGGACAGAACAAAAATTTTGACAGGCGGAGAGTACGGCGGATTAGCTGAAACTGAAGCAAGCCCAGCTAAGCCAGCAGAGTTCATCCAACTCACCATACTAGAAAGTTAGACAGATATTAAAAATTGCATTTCATTTATATTACCTAGAAATAACCCCAACAGATGGCTTTTGTCTACTAGATTTTTTTATTATTCTTTATATTAATGCATAATTTATTGTGGAAAATAAATAGCATGTCAGTGAAAAACTGATCTTTAAATTATCAAGGCCATCATCTGCAGAAATATACCTATTCTATAGCCCCATCATCAACTGCATACAGTATGTTTTTATATCATTTGAAATCTGTATATATTTGAGAACATTCTGTGAGTATATTCAGCTATGAGCAAAGCCATGTGTTGTCCCCATTGTATACTGCTACTAGCCCCCGACTTCATGCTGTAGTGGCCTTACAATCGGATTTCTTGTTCTGTACAAAGTCCTTTGTGCATAAAATACAATTCCATGAAACACATGTTATGCCTATGTCTTCATACATCTTGCATTCTGGGAATTTATAAATACAGCTGAATGTTCTGAATGGTTTTTGTTCTGAATGGAACCAAACAAAAAAAAGTTAAAGGTCAAATACTCAGATATTTTTACACATGAGTGATAAATACTATCAGTCATTGCAATCTTTGCTTGGTAGCTACATTGATGATGTCATTATCAAATGTACATGTATATACAGTGCATCCGGAAAGTATTCACAGCGCTTCACTTTTGCCACATTTTGTTATATTACAGCCTTATTTTAAAATTGATTGAATTCATTATTTTCCTCAAAATCCTACAAACCATGCCCCATAATAACAATGTGAAAGAAGTTTGAAATCTTTGCAAATTTATTAAAAGTAAAAAGCTAAAAAAATCACATGTACATACAGTAAGTATTCACAGCCTTTGCCATAACACTCAAAATTGAGCTCAGCTGCATCCTATGTTCACTGATCATCCTTGAGATGTTTCTACAACTTGATTGGAGTCCACCTATGGTAAATTCAGTTGATTAAAGATGATTTGGAAAGGCACACACCTGTCTATATATCAGGGCCAACAGTTAACAGTGCATCTCAGAGCACAAACCAAGTCCAAGGAATTGTCTGTAGACCTCCAAGACAGGATTGTATTGAGGCACAGATCTGGGGATGGGTACAGAAACATTTCTGCAGCATTGAAGGTCCCAATGAGCACAGTGGCCTCCATCATCTGTAAATGGAAGAAGATTGGAACCACCAGGACTCTTCCTAGAGCGGGCAACCTTGGCAAACTGAGTGATCGGGGGAGAAGGGCCTTAGTCAGGGAGGTGACCAAGAACTCTGACAGAGCTCCATCGTTTCTCTGTGGAGAGAGGAGAACCTTTCAGAAGAACAACCATCTTTGCAGCACTCCACCAATCAGGCCTGTATGGTAGAGTGGCTAGACGGAAGCCACTCCTCCTGCTTGAGGGCACTCTGGACCTCAGACTGGGGCGAAGGTTCATCTTCCAACAGGACAAGGACCCTAAATACTCAGCCAATATAACAAAGGAGTGGCTACGGGAGGATTCTGTGAATGTCCTTGAGTGGCCCAGCCAGAGCCCAGACTTGAACCCGATTGAAGATCTCTGGAGAGATCTGAAAATGGCTGTGCACCGATGCTCCCCATCCAACATGATGGAGCTTGAGAGATCTTGCAAGAAGTATAGGAGAAACTGCCCATAAATAGGTGTGTCAAGCTTGTAGCATCATACTCAAAAAGACTTGAGGCTGTAATTGGTGCCAAAGGTGCTTCAACAAAGTATTGAGCAAAGGCTATGAATACTTATATACATTACATTGGTGCAGTGGATAGCACTTTTGCCTGGCAGCAAAAGGTTCCCCGGTTTGAATCTCAACCACGACACTACCTGCCGGGAGTTTGCATGTTCTCCCTTTGTCTGCGTGGGTTTCCTCCGGGTACTCCGGTTTCCTACCACGCTCCAAAGACATGCTGGTAGGTAAATTAGATCCTGTCTAAATTGGTCCTGGTATATGTATGAATGTGAGTTAAGGATCTTAGATTGTAAGCTCCTTGAGGGTAGGAACTGATGTGAATGTACAGTATATATGTAAATCGCTGCATAAATTGACAGCGCTTTACATATATACTGTAAGTACCTGAAATAAATAAATAATAAACAAACTTCTTTCACGTTGTCAGTATGGGGTATTGTTTGTGGAAATTTGAGGAAAATAATGAATTTTATCCATTTTGGAATAAGGCTGTAGCATAACAAAATGTGGAAAAAGTGAAGCGATATGAATACTTTCCGGATGCACTGTAATATTGTTATTAGCTATTGTGGTCACTGCCGAAAGAAAAAGTCAAATTGCGTATCTTATTAGTGCTCTAACTGTAGGTTATTAAGGTAAATAACAGGGGTGTTGATGAGAAATAAAAAGACTATTTTATTTATTTTTTTTTGTTATTGTCAACATAGCAAATTCTGCAAATCGGCAATTGATAGAGAGCCGTACCTACACTATATTGTCAAAAGTATTGGGACGCCTGCCTTTACACGCACATGAACTTTAATGGCATCCCAGTTTTAGTCTGTAAGGTTCAATATTAAGTTGACTCACCCTTTGCGGCTATAAGAGCTTCAACTCTTCTGGGAAGGCTGTCCACAAGGTTTAGGAGTGTGTCTATGGGAATGTTTGACCATTCTTCCAAAAGCGCATTATTGAGGTCAGGCACTGGCGCGACATCTGAAAGTGCGTCTCTGTGTTCGTGTTACTAAATGAAGTGTACTAGTGAATTCACCTGGACTTTTTACCTGGATGCCTGCTTTTATTCCATTATCATGTGAGTGCAATATGTTTTTATACCCTTATTAAATGCTCAAGCAGTATCACGCTATGGTCATTTTTGTATTTTTTTGGATGAGCGTTGGTGCCACTTCCTCTGATGCATAGAAGAGTGTTCTTTGCTACAGCTGGTTCTATAAGGGAGTATTACGTCCCTGCAAGCCTCCCTCGGCTTTTCCATTAGTTTGGAAGCCACACGTTCTCTGGTAAGCAGCCCCGCATTATTGGTGGTGGACACTGAGTGTAAAGTTTTGGTGTTTCTACATCCTCATCACTGGGTGCCTATGCTGTTGGAAGTGAAGTTTCTGCTATCC
>BLSH010025707.1:214704-238009 GCA_018402905.1 Glandirana rugosa
TGACTAGAGACCCAGAAGACTAACGGGTTTTCCTGACGACAGCAGCGGAGGCCAGGACCCCTTCCTCTGGTCTAAAAGGGGGACAGTGGGCCGCTTATCGGAGGAGATCACAGAATGGTGGGTGACAGATGAGTGAGCACGGATGGGTGAGCATGGGTGATGGATGAGTGAGCACGGGTGCATGGGTGACGGGTGAGTACGGATGGGTGAGCATGGATGGGTGAGCACGGCTGCATGGGTGACGGATGAGTGAGCACGGATGGGTGAGCATGGACACATGGGTGATGGATGAGTGAGCACGGATGCATAGGTGTCTGGTCTTTGGAAGTGGAGTCAGCCTTGGGTTCCCCCTCAGAGGAGGACAGTGTGGTTTCAAGTCTGAAACACTGGGCCGCGGATTCAGCGTCCAAGCAGGCACTGTGTTCCATCCCATTTGCAAGAGGCACGCTCTTTGGTAAGACACTAGAGGAGGCTATTCGCCGGGTGACAGGGGGAAAATCTGGTCTCCTTCCCCAGGACCGGAGGCGACGACAGCAGTCCTTTTGGGCAATCAGAAGACCCAGAGATCAGTTCAAAGAGGCCAGGTCGTATCGCCCGGGCAGGGATTTCTCAAGATTCTCGTGGCGTCCTCGAAGCACCTTCTCCGACCAATCCAAACCTAAAGCACCCCAGGCTTCCAAGTCTGCAGCAAAATCTTTTTGAAAGTCAGCCCGCCCAGGGGCCGCCAGTAGGAGCAAGATTGATCGCCTACGGCAGTATCTGGGCAGAAAGAATAACAGATACCTGGGTGTTGAAAGTAGTCAAAGAAGATCTTTTTCTTCAATTTCAGGGGCGGCCTCCAGCAAGGATTTGGATAGCTACGAAGATACCAAAGTCACCAGAAAAGCGTCTGTGTCTCGAGTCCTACATCACAGAATTGGTTGTGTTGCGGGCTGTTGTTCCAGTACCGGAAATGGAACGAGTGCAGGAGGTGTACTCACCTCTCTTCCTTGTCCAAAAATCCTCAGGCAAGTGGCGTCCAGTGCTGGACTTGAAGAGGCTAAATTCCTTCCTGAAGCCACAGTCATTTCGGATGGAATCCCTCAAGACAATCATAGCGGTCGTACGCCGGAACAACTGGATGGTTTCTGTGGACCTCGAGAACGCACATTTCCATATTCCAATATCGGAAGCTCATTAACGCTTTCTATGTTTTGTGTATGCGGGAAACCATTTTCAATTCAGGTGCCTCCCGTTTGGCCTCAGTTCCGCCCCAAGGTCATTTACAAAAGTCCTAGTGACGGTGATCGCGTATCTCCGGCAGCAAGGAATAAGAGTGTTCCATTATTTGGACGATGTTCTAATCGTCGCTCAATCCAGAGATCTTTTGTTGCAGCACCGGGATCATGTCCTTGCCACCTTGAGCCAGTTTGGATGGATGGTGAACACAGGGAAAAGCCACCTTATTCCGTCACAGACATTGATTTACCTGGGCATGTCTTTCGACACGCTACAATACAAAATCTTTCTTCCAGAGGACAAGGTCATTCACGTCATGAGAGAGGCAGAGAGAATGGTAGCTGCAGCAATCATCACAGTTCGCAAGGGGATGAGCTTCCTGGGGAGTCTTACGGCATGTATACCAGAAGTCCCGTGGGGCCAGTGGCATACAAGAAGGTATCAATCTCCCCTCAGCCAGTGGCGTCATGGTTCGTTGCATCAGAAGATTCCGAAACGATCTTCACTGGTGGACAAGGAAAGAGAACCTGACTCGAGGCAGAGTCATCAACCCTGGAGACTGGATTACGGTCACATCAGACGCCAGTCTGCAGGGTTGGGGTGCTCATTGCGGCGGATTGAAAGCCCAAGGAAGATGGGACCCTCAAACTTTCTGTTTCTCCAATCTGCTGGAGCTCGGAGTAGCCAGGGAGGCCCTTCTAGTTTTCCTTCCCGTAATTCGAGGCAAGAGGGTTCGGCTTCTAATGGACAACAAGACAGCAGTGTCTTATATAGCGAAGCAGGGGGGGACAAGGAGCCTGTCCCTTCTTCAGGTGACAGCGGAGATATTCAGTTTTGCCAAGGTTCACCTGGCGGATCTGTCAGCAGTCTATCTCCCCGGTGTTCAGAATTCCATGGTCGATTTCCTGAGTCGCAAGTTCTCCCACAACTCGGAGTGGATGCTGAATCCAAAATACCTGGGGCAAATCTTCAGGCAATGGGGGATACCCGATGTGGATCTCATGGCAACTCCAACCAATCGTCAGGTGCCACAATTCTTTTCCCGATACTATTGCCCTCAGACCCTGGGACAGGATGCGCTATCCCAGAGATGGAGCTTCAACCTAGTCTACTTATTCCCTCCTACAGCGCTGATTCTCAGATGCCTGCTGAAGATAATGGAGGACGAGGTCACGGCTATAGTCGTCGCCCCTTTTTTGCCGAGAAGGCCATGGTTTCCGCTCCTCTGTCACCTGGCGAAATATCCTCCAGTCAGATTGCCACAAGCCTGGGACCTGCTTCAGCAGAACGGCCAGTTTCATCCCGACACGGCCCGTCTGGCCTTGACTGCTTGGCTGTTGAGCGGGGCAAGCTAGATGGCCTAAACCTCCCCGAGTCGGTGGTAGCGACCCTGCTTACAACATGAAAGCCTTCTACGAACAGGACTTATCACAGAGTCTGGAGGAAGTTTGAAGTATTTGCTACCCAACAGGGGTTCTTGTTTCGAATACCGTCGGTAACTGACGTTTTGAAATTCCTTCAGTCAGGTTTAGATGCAGGTCTGTGCTATAACACCCTAAAGATCCAGGTTTCCGCACTTACTGCCCTGACCGACGTTCCTTGGGCGAGGAATCCGCTTGTAATGAGGTTTCTAAAAGCAGCAATCAAGATTCGGCCTCCAATTTGCCCGGTGTTTCCTAGATGGGATTTGCCATTAGTGCTAAGGGGGTTGTTAAAGGTCCCCTTCTTTCCAGATGCGGATAGTTCGCTTTTTCACCTCACCCTAAAGGTTGTGTTCCTCACTGCCGTGGTTTCAGCAAGGCGTGTGTCAGAAGTGGCAACTTTTTCCTGCAAAGAACCATACTGCACATTCTTTCTGAATGGAGTCGTGTTGAGGCCCTCTCCAAAATTCTTGCCAAAAGTATCTACGCAATTTCATTTCAACTGGCAGTCGGTTCTTCCTCCTGCAGCAGGCGATTCGGAGGACTTGGCGCTGCAGGGTTTGGATCTCAAATCCGTTCTACAGACGTATTTGCTAAGGACGAGTCCATTCAGGAAGTCGGAGGCTCTCTTCGTATACCTATCTGGTTCCAGGAAAGGCATGCCAGCGTCCTCCAGAGTCATTTCTTCATGGGTGGTAAAAGCAATCCAGACAACATACTCCCTCGAAGGCCTCTCCCCTCCACAGGAGATCAATGCGCATTCAACCAGGGCGGTCTCATCCTCCTGGGCGGCCTGGTGTAAGGTGCCGGCAGACGAAATTTGTAAAGCGGCAAGTTGGAGTTCTCCGCATACGTTCATCAAGCATTACAAGCTAGATGTCGCTTCCCATTCCAGTGCCTTGGGGACTTCGGTGTTATCCTCTGTTTTTTCTGGATGTCAATAAATTTTTTCTGAGCAGCACCTGGTGTCTATTCTGGAATTTTATCTTACCCTCCCATGTTGTATGCAAGTTAGGTCCCAAGGTCGTTCCGACATGGGGCTGAGCCAGGAAAACTGAAAATTGTTATCAGATACTTACCGTAATTTTCCTTTCCTGGCTCTGCCCCATGGCAGCACATACCCACCCTGGGCCGTCACAAGCTAGTTACAGAACATCGTCTCCAGGTACTGCTGTCCTTTTATACTCTATTCAGGGATGTCCTATACGGGGTCAAGGGGGCGGGATTGACCCAAGGTCATGCTGCCATGGGGCAGAGCCAGGAAAGGAAAATTGCGGTAAGTATCTGATAACAATTTTCCGTTATCTTTATTATTTTAATTAAAAAAGAAAACCTTTAGACTCGTGCTTGATCAAGAATAAATGTAACACATTTGTAAAAAGCTTGCTAGGACTACAATTCAAAAGTCACTGATCAAAAATAGCCTTAGACATAAGGACATCTAACTCTTCTTGCTAATTTTTAAGTACAATAGCCCAAATAATATACATCTTATACTGGTCTGACTTTAGTAAAGTGAATTGAATTGTTGCTATGAGTTAGAGCACTTAAAAACTATAATTTAAAAAAATAAATCTGTATGGCTATATATATATATATATATATATATATACACACAGTGTCTCACAAAAGTAAGTACACTCCTCACATTTTTGTAAATATTTTATTATATCTTTTCATGTGACAACACTGAAGAAATGACACTTTGCTACAATGTAAAGTAGTGAGTGTACAACTTGTATAACAGTGTAACTTTGCTGTCCCCTCAAAATAACACAACACACAGCTATTAATGTATAAACCGCTGGCAGCAAAAGTGAGTACACCCCTAAGTGAAAATGTCCAAATTGGGCCCAATTAGTCATTTTGCCTCCCCGGTGTTATGTGACTTGTTAGTGCTACTAGGTTTCAGGTGGGAATGGGAAGCAGGTGTGTTAAATTTGGTGTTATCGCTCTCACTCTCTAATACTGGTCACTGAAAGTCCAACATGGCACCTCATGGCAAAGAACTCTCTAAGGATCTGAAAAACAAGAATTGTTGCTCTACATAAAGATGGCCTAGGCTATAAGAAGATTGCCAAGACCCTGAAACTGAGCTGCAGCACGGTGGCCAAGACCATACAGTGGTTTAACAGGACGGGTTCCACTCAGAACAGGTCTTGCCGTGGTCGACCAAAGAAGTTGAGTGCACGTGCTCAGCGTCATATCCAGAGGTTGTCTTTAGGAAATAGACGTATGACTGCTGCCAGCATTGCTGCAGAGGTTGAAGGGGTGGGGGGTCAGTCAGTCAGTGTTCAGACCATACGCAGCACACTGCATCAAATTGGTCTGCATGGCTGTCATCCCAGAAGAAAGCCTCTTCTTAAGATGATGCACAAGAAAGCCCTCAAACAGTTTTCTGAAGACAAGCAGACTAAGGACATGTATTACTAGAACCATGTCCTGTGGTCTGATGAGACCAAGATAAACTTATTTGGTTCAGATGGTATCAAGCATGTGTGGCGGCAACCAGGTGAGGAGAACAAAGACAAGTGTGTCTTGCCTACAGTCAAGCATGATGGTGGGAGTGTCATGGTCTGGGGCTGCATGAGTGCTGCCGGCACTGGGGAGCTATAGTTCATTAAGGGAACCATGAATGCCAACATGTACTGTGACGTACTGAAGCAGAGCATGATCCCCTCCCTTCGGAGACTGGGCTGCAGGGCAGTATTCCAACATGATAATGGCCCCAAACACACCTCCAAGATGACCACTGCCTTACTAAAGTAGCTGAGGGTAAAGGTGATGGACTGGCCAAGCATGTCTCCAGACCTAAACTCTATTGAGCATCTGTGGGGGATCCTCAAATGGAAGGTGGAAGAGCGCAAGGTCTCTAACATCCACCAGATTTGTGACGTTGCCATGGAGGAGTGGAAGAGGACTCCAGTGGCAACCTGTGAAGCTCTGGTAAACTCCATGCCCAAGAGGGTTAAGGCAGTGCTGGAAAATAATGGTGGCCACACAAAATATTGACACTTTGGGCCCAATTTGGATATTTTCACTTAGGAGTGTATTCACTTTTGTTGCCAGCGGTTTAGACATTAATGGCTGTGTGTTGAGTTATTTTGAGGGGACAGCAAATGTACACTGTTATACAAGCTGTACACTCACTACTTTACATTGTAGCAAAGTGTCATTTCTTTGTGTTGTCACATGAAAAGATATAATAAAATATTTACAAAACTGTGAGGGGTGTACTCACTTTTGCAAGATACTGTATATGGTACTGTGCAAAATTTTTAGGCAGATGTAAAAAAATACTGTAAATTAAGAAAGCTTCCAGAAACAGAAGTGTTAATAGTTTATTTTTTATCAATGAACAAAATGTAAAGTAAATGAACAGAAGAGAAATCCAATCAAATCAATATTTGGTGTGACCACCCTTTGCCTTCAAACCAGCATAAATTCTTCCATTTACACCTACACACAGTTTTTGAAGGAACTCGGCAGGTAGGTTGTTCCAAACATCTTAGAGAAGTAACCACAGATCTTCTATGGATGTAGGCTGCCTGAAATCCTTTTGTCTTTTCATGTAATTCCAGACAGACTTGATGATGTTGGGATCAGGGCTCTGTGAGGACCAAGCTATTACTTCCAAGACTCCTTGTTCTTCTTTACACTGAAGATAGTTCTTGATGACATTGGCTGTATGTTTGGAGTTGTTGTCCTGCTGCAGAATTAATTTGGGGCCAATCACACACCTCCCTGATGGTATAGCATGATAGATAAGTATCTGCCTGTATTTCTCAGCACTGAGGACACAATTGACCCTGACCAAACCTCCAACTCCATTTGCAGAACTGTAGCTCCAAACATCAAGGAATCTCCACCATGCTTTACTGTTGCCTGCAGACACTCATTATTGTGCCGTTCTTCAGCCCTTCAGCGAACAAAATGCCTCCTGCTACAGCTAAATATTTCACATTTTGACTCATCAGCCCAGAACACCTGATGCCACTTTTCTGTACCCCAGTTCCCATGTTTTCATGCATAGGACATGGAAGCAAGGCTAAGCGACTCAACTATGCAGTGTAAAGAAGAGCAAGGAGTCCTAGAAGTGATGGTTTGGCCCCCACACAGCCCTGATCTAAACATCATTGAGTCTGTCTGGGATTACATGAAGAGATAGAAGGATTTTAGGAAGCCTACATCCACAGAAGATCTGTGGTTAGCGCCCCAAGATGTTTGAAACAACCTACCTGCTGAGTTCAATCAAAATTTGCGTGCAAGTGTACCTAGAAGAATTGATTCTGTTTTGAAGGCAAATATTGATTTGATTTGGATTTCTCTTCTGTTCATTTAATTTGCAGTTCATTCATTAAAAATAAACTATTCACACTTCTATTTTTTAAAGCATTTTTAATTTACAGTGTTTTTTTTCACAACTGCCTAAGACTTTTGCACAGTGCTGTAATTGATTATGACATGTCGTTATGTTGCAACTTCGCACTTTTTTTTTTTTTGCATTTTGTATGTGAAAAATGTCTCTGCAGCAATAGGTTAGCAACACAGAGATTAATGTTTGGGCACGTTCCAGGCCATCTAGACCAGATTACTCATTTTCAATCCTATAAAAAATTGACCTTTTTTATTTACAATGTTAGTCCTGAGGGTGGTATTTCACTTCCACCAGCACCAGGTGGTTAATACTAATTTAGTTCATAAAGAGGCTTAACACAGCTTAGGAAGACAGTAGGAAGGTTCAGCTTCTTTTTTTTTTTTTTATTCAAATAAAGGTTTGACTTTAAACAGTGAGCACACAAAAGGTAGTCCACTTTCCAAGTATTAGTTTCAGGGCTGTAATGGTTACTTTTAATTCTCCAGAGAACAGGAACAGTAAGGTCCCCACAGAGGGGTGAAGATAAAAAAAAGCAAACAGAAGGTTGTTGGGTGTTGTTAGTTCTGGGTTCTGTCTGTTAACCCTTACAGACACGCTGCCATAGGCATGTGCACAGGGTGTGCCAGGTGTGCCTGGGCACACCCTAATCCCTCTGTGTGGCACAGATTCTCCCTGTTTTAACCCCTGATATTTCAGCAAAGCCCCAGTGCACCCAAAAATGTGTAAAAAACAAATAAAAATAAATAAAATCGTAAGAAAAAAATTAAAATAAAAACTACTGACACCATCCACTGCTCTACTGACACCGCCCACTGCCCTACTGACATCGTTAGTATAAATACACATGCACACACATATGTGTTTGAGCTATGAGGTGCACACCCTAATACAATAGGCTGTGCACATCTATGCACGCTGCTACAAATGTACGTTACTTTACAACCATGCCAAAAACATCTGTCACTTATTCATTTTATAATTTATTATCCCAAAAGTGGGCAGTGCATCAAATATATACAAGGAAAAAAGAAGTTACAAAAAGACAAAAAGATCCACAATTAGCAAATTGCTATGGAAATAACAAAGGTATATAAACAGAAATAAACTTTACCGAAGTTTATCCTTTGGCAAAAGCATGCTAAAAAGCATGAGGGGATTTCCCCACTCAGAGGGCCTGGCTTCGTGGAAACTCACACTATCCATATCTCAGGTTCCCCAATTTATTGAAATATGGATGTGGGCTGGGCTTTAGCCTTTGGCCAATCAACCCTGGGGGGATGTTCCTGTCTCAGCCCATAGGATGTTTCGTGTTCTGAATTAGCCCAAAATGGCCCTGATCACTGTGTCAGACAGTGGCGGCCTGTCCATTAGGGGCGCAGGGGTGCCGCTCCCCTAATTCATGCGCCCGGCCCCTAATCTCCATACAGGGTGCCGAACGCATGGATTTCAATGTTTTTTTTTCTGAAGCAAGTGATTAGAGCCAGAGGCTCTAATTGGCTTCAAAAAGGGTGGGCTCTGGGTGCAGTGAGCCCACCCACTGTGACATTAGCGAATTAATATTCACCAATGTCTTCCTGCTTCTCCTCCCAGCCAATTAGGAAGCAGGTCTTAGGATTTCCGGCCAATCAGGTCTCAGGACCTGCCTCCTGTCCGGCTGGGAGGAGAAGCAATGGCCCCGGCAGCAGCAACAGCCTCTTCCAGGAGTCCACCAGCCCCACTGGGTTTGGGGATAGGATTTCTGACACCAGTCCAATCATGACAGCACCAATCACTGCCTGCCTGCCACAATGATATAACAGTTTTGTGTGTTTCTCTAGTATTCTACACACGCTACAAATAAAAATTTACATGTGTAAGATCACAAGGAATTATTTTAAACTCTCTGCCGCTAATATTTTAGCTTTTATGAGATAAAATAGATTCCTTAGAACTGGTGATATCAATCAAAGCTTGCAGACATTCTGGGACCTTGTGAATGCCCCCTGCGGATCCTTGTAGCCAACATGGCTAATAGACTTCTTTGAGGCTTCAGAAAGGTGCCAATCTTTGTTTACTTGGATGGTAGACTCTTATTGGCATCTAGGTGTCAACTTGATCCTAGAAACTGGCTCTGCCCTTTTCAAATGCTGATGAAAGAACAGTTGTGTATGGCTGATTACTAAATACTATATCTTTAATAAGCCAGAATTAAACTACAGCTACAATTACACTACTCCTACTGATCACATCACATCTCAGCTACTGGCAAAACGATTCTACTTTTACATATATGTTGCAGCTCTGCTCACGTTTATGTTACTACATCCTGTTTAAATTCCTTGGCTCCATACAGGTGAAGATCCAGCATGAATCAGCAGCAGCCAGGGAGTCCACCCACATTCTCTCTGGCCAGACTCTTTCAATAGAGGCTCGGCATCACATGCGGGCATTACCTAGGGCTGTCTACATGCAAAAGGAGCCTTCTTAGTATTGTTCATTCCTCCACACTGATATCCACCCATCAAAGTATTTTGATATTTGCATAGCTCCTCCAAAGAGCCAGCCCACTGCTTTGTCCAACACCATGTCAGCCCCTCCCACGAGCCATGATCTGCCTGCATTGCGCAGAGAAGCACAGAGAGCCAGTAATCACATCAATGGGTCTAAAAAAAGGTATTTAATGAAAACTGAATGGTTGTATTAAAACATTTCAGAGCATGTTGAAGAAGGGTGAACAGAAGAGCAACGGAAGGCAAAATATAAGCAAACTAAATTCCAGATTTAACTATCCAACCACAAGCTGGTGCTGTCCTTGACCAGGCTGCGTTGTTTTAACTGTAGAAAGGAAAATGGGGGTGGGGAAAATTTGGGACTTTCAATGAAGCCAAGACATGGTAAGGTCCTGCGCTTCCATCCCTGATACTTGGTGAAGTAATAAATTGGGTTGGGACTTTAAATGACACATGTGTGGGAATAAAATAGAAGACAATATAAATATAAAGATATAACATTTTATTAAAAAGGTTAAACACAATTGAAAATTACATACAAACATGACCAGAAAGATACAACAGTACCATGATGATGCCATCAAATAAATATATAGTAAAATGAATTCATGATTAGTACAGATTTCCCAATCCATTGTTTTAACTGTAGTTGAGAAAGGCAAGGTCAGGGCCTGCAGAGGGGTCTGAAAGGGATTCAAAAACTATGTGAAGAGTTTACAACTGTTTGACATGTAAGGAAGTTTAAGCATGCTTTGAAATGATCTGATTCCCTTCATTTTCATTTTAAGACTAGGGATTAGCTCAGTGTTCAGTCCAAAAATTTTAGGAATTCAGGGTGAACAAACATGACAGCTTTCGGCTCTCAATGGTTGCTAACAGTACCGGGACACAGTCATCTAGAGTCCAGGGCGATCATGCCAAACTGCGCCCTCCCCTCAAGATGTATGAACATTTTGTGTCAGCAAAAATCCCCCCCCCCCAAAAAAAAAAATCACCACTCCTAGCAATTCTTACCCCCTGCAGCCCCCCTCCCAAATTGCCCTTCCCAACACAAATACCCTTCCCCTCAATCTCCTAGAAGCGCCCCCCACCTCACATGAAATCACAGTGCCCCTCCTGCCCACCCCTTGTCCTGGCCCTGGTTGCTAAGAAAGCAGCTAGTACTTGCATCAACCATGTTCTTATAACAACTGACGTTTCCCAGCCCAACTACTTGACAGGGAAGCCCCAGTCACATAAGCAAATGGCAAGGGATTGGAGGGGTTACATCTTTGCTTAAATATGGTTATGAGCATATTAGGGCAATGATGTCACCACTATACCCTCCCCTTCCCTTATATAGCAGATGGGAGTTCGGGGAACCCAGGGCAGTTTGGCTCATCCTTATTTAAGACTAATAAAAAAAGCTTTTTTAAATTTGGAAAAAAGCATTAAACAAGCCTATTATTAGAGTTAATCTATCCATCTTGTTCATGTGAAGATGTAGAAATCATCATTTCCACCACTGCTTGCACAGAAACCAGAATGGGCACTTGTACCGTATAGCTGTTAGACAATTTCAATTGCTACTGCTTTAATTCTCCTTTCATATTTCTCTTTATAATTTTTCAATTATAGTACATGTCTTCATTCTGGCATTTTTCTGAGCTCGGCGGTCACTGCAGTTTGATAAATAAGTCCCATATTGGCTTCATTACAATGTTTTCCATTTGCCCTTTGTTGTCAAATGTGTCTGTCATACACTGCAAACATGTTATAAATATGTAGATAAAGACGTTCCTCTGGGGTTTCATTTGCTGGCTGATAGATGCAGTATGCTAGATTACTCTAGGCGACCTTAACTTTGTTCCCTCTTACTTCAGGTCAAGGATATGTGAACACATCAATGATTTCATTGTATTTCATCTGAGGAACAGCAGTGCAGGTTGATATTTCTTTGCTGCAATTACTTTTCTATGTATTTCTAAATTCTCCTTGGACAGCGTAGGATTATTTCAGTCTTTCGCTTAGTACTTTAATAGTCTAGGTCACAGAAATCTGTGCTTTGTGCCATTTTATTTAATTCATCTTTGTTTAAATATAATCATCATTAAACATTTGGTGGATTCAGATAAGTGGTTATTGTGTTATTTCCATAATGGTCTTACTGGAAAAAAATGCAATTGGATTTTCCAGCACAGGCTTGAAGTAATTATAATTGTGTGATGCCAATAGGTCAATATTAACATAGACAGCAAAACCTGTGTGTGACATTGCTGTTCCCTGGAGTCTGTAAGCCATAGCTCATGGACTTGCTTGGGTATAGATCCTTATATATACAGTATATACAGTATACACATTTAAACTTGCTGCAAGAGACTTGGGGTTTGTTTTTATATTTTTCCTACTGAGATTACCCTCATTGAGCGCTCTTATCATTGAAGGTACACATCTGTTAAAGGATGCATTACACCAGATGATTTGCTGCAATTTACAAGACTCTCCTGTGGGTACACCATCTTGGATCTGGTTTGTAACTGTGACTGATATTCTCCTCATAACATTCTTGTTTTTCCCTGGAGGGCCAGAACAAGGATTATCAATCCTTGTGTTTAAACCCTCGTCTTTCCTTCTGAACAACCCCCCCCCCCCCCACACACACACACACACCTTGTTAGCTGAGTATTGAAATCATGCTTTGGAAGCTACTTGGATATAGCAATACGCTTTACTCTTCATGGAGAATTACATAACATGTCTTACAGCATGGGAACATGAACAGAAACTAAACAGGAACTTAAAGCAGTAGTAAACCCATCCATTTAACAGTTTCAAAAACAGCTCCATTTCCGGCATGTGCCGGAAATGTAACACTCCCATTGGTTGTGCTCTAAACCAATTTGTCAAGCCATCCAATAGCTGGTATCATAGCTGATCACATGTGCAGCATCATGGCAGTTGTAGATTAAACAGAGGCCAAGATGGCAGCTTCCTTGGCTGAAAATGATAGGAGGGTTTACTACCACTTAATAACAAATGAGTCCACAAAGAGGATAAGTGCTACTTCCTCTCATATCATAGAGTACATGTACTAAACTCTATAATACTACAGCATCACCTGCTGGTATAGACAGGTATAATGTATATGTACTGTATAGTTCAGTATAAAGCTACTATCTTCCAACACCCCTTCTCAACAGCATGTGCTTTGTCAAATTATGTTCAGCTTCTTCTGGAAATAACTATGACGTTCCTTCAACAAAGGCTTGGTGAGTGCATCAGCAGTCATCTCCTCTGATGGGCAGTTTGCATGTTAATAACATCTTGTTCTTGATTGTCTCTCAGTAGGTGATACTTGACATCGATGTGTTTGGTCCTAGGATTGACCCTTTCTGATTGCGTAAGCTTTATACAACCCTGGTTGTCTTCAAAAATGGGAATTGGTTTTGACATGTCTATCCCAATGTCCACAAAAAGTTTACAAATCCATATTGCTTCTTGACATGCGTATGCTGCTGCGATGTACTCTGCTTCAGTTGAAGATAGAGCGACAGTTACTTGCTTTCAACTAGACCAACTTATGGTTCCTTCCCCATACTGGAAGATGAATCTACTTGTGGATTTACGGTCTGTGCAGTCTCCGGCCCAATCAGCATCCACATATCCGACCAGTTTTGGATCTGATGTTGCTGGTAACTGTAACTTCATCTGAATTGTTTCTCTAAGGTACTGCATCACTGCTTTCATTGCGTTCCAGTCACGCTGACAGGGAGCTGAAACATTCCTGCATAGTATGCCTACTGCTGCGGCTATGCCTGGTCTTGTCACAGTGCCAACATATAGAAGCTTACCGACTGCTCTGTGATACATATCATTGTTGGGTAGCAAGTTTTCTGTTTCATTGCTCTTTAGATAGCCTGGTTCCATAGTTTTTACTTCCTTTGTATCTTGCATATGGAATTGTTCCGAGATTTCAGAGATTTTTCTGAGATTGTTTGAGAAGATAACTTCCATGTTCTCTCTCTATTTGGATTTCCAGATAGTAGCTAATGTTCCCTAGCTCTTTGATTTCAACATTTTCTTTCAGCTTGTCAACTATCTGATTGTAATCTCCTTCGTGTTCGAAACAAGTTATAATGTCATCAACATAGTAAAGGATGTATTTCCATCTGTCTGCTTGATTCTTGGAGTAGAGACAGGGGTCTGTTTTACTTCTTGAGAATCCCTCTCTGGTAAGCACTTCATTCACTTTCTCATTCCACATCCTTGCAGATTGCTTAAGACCATAGATGCTCTTCTGAAGTTTACACAGAAGGTTGTCTCCTTGCTCAAACCCTGGTGGTTGCTCCATGTAGAGATCTTCCTTAATGACTCCATATAGGAAAGCAGTTTTGGCATCTAAGTGTTCCACTTGCATGCCCTTCCCAGCTGCAATGCTTAGAAGCGCTCTGATGTTGTAGTGTTTTACGACGGGAGCGAATGTTTCATCGTAATCTTCGCCGACTTTCTGGGAGTAACCTTTGGCAACTAATCTGACTTTGTATTTGTGGATATTCCCTTCTGCATCTGATTTTACTTTGAAAGTCCACTTACTTTCTATAGTTTTGTGGTTAAGCGGAGCTCTGTGAGTGTCCGGGTTTTATTTTCTTGAAGTGACTTTAATTCTTCTTCTGCTGTCTTTCTACATTTATTGGCTTCATGTTTTGGCAGTTTTTCTATGTCTTCTCAGGATAGTGGTTCAAATACACTATGTGTTTTGACAGTGTATGACATCTTGCGGGTGGTATCACCTTTGTAGTCCAAGTGGATCTTCTGATTTCAGGCAGCTCAGCAGGATCTGGTGGGGGACTTGATTTAGGTATTGTGAGTTCCACCTCTTGTTCTGATTCCTACACAGGTTCGCTTTGGTCGACCTTTTCTTCTGGTTTGCTTGGCATATTCACTTCACAACTTTCAGGGATCAGTGTTTCTGGTAATGGACTCTCATCAGAATAAACACTACGGTTTATTGTCACTTTGTCAGTCTTTGGGTGTAGGATTCTGTAACTCTTAGTTTGCTCGCTGTAGCCTACTAGAATGCCCTCTATGGCTCTGTTCTCCATCTTGGATCACTTTTCACTAGGAATATAGGCATATGCTTTACATCCAAACACTGCTGGGTGACTGCTGGGTGTGCTGGGCCCGTAACCTGTTAGCTGAGTATTGAAATCATGCTTTCAAAGCTTTTTGGATATAGCAATACACTTTACTCTTCATGGAGAATTACATAATGTGTCTTACGGCATGAGAACATGAACAGAAACTAAACAGGAACTTAACAACAAACACATCCACAAAGAAGATAAATGGTACTTTCTCTCATATCATATAATACATGTACTATACTCCATAATACTACAGCGCCACCTGCTGGTATAGACAGGTATAATGTACTGTATATGTATAGTTCAGTATATACAGTATATAAAGCTACTATGCTGTTGCTCTTCCAACACACCTAACCCTACTCTGTTCTTATCTCCTGCTTGCACTCTTCCCACAGCGCTTGTTCCTCCCTACCACCTATTATATCTGTCTGCTCCATTCTGTTATAATTTAGTGGGCTGGGTCTTGTCTACTGTCCCTGACTGAGGGGGATGAGCTTAGGGACCCAAACTTAAGCCATTCACAATGAATAGACAAATTGGTCATATTTGGCTAGTTCGCCCGCCCGAACTGGAAGTCTGTTATTTTGCAGTGCTGTCACTACCACAGCAAAATTACAGATCCCTGACCTGCTGGTGTTTGTAAACAAACCAGCCAGGGATAATGGGTGACATCGTTGGCTAATTATGGTAACCTTTAATATCTTAAATCAGCATTGCCGGTGGAAGTGAAATAACACCCTCTGGACTAATGTTGTAAATAGTGTTGGGGCGAACAGTCAAGCAAAGGTTCAGCTTGAACATCGCCTGTTCGGTGAACACCTGAATTTGCGAGTTGCTCAGCGGGATGTTCACCCGCCAAGTGCCCCACAATGCACTGCACGCTTCACGGTGCATTCTAGGGCCCTAATTGGATGAAGCCTTGCACCTGACCAGCACTTCGACAATTAGCATTGTCAGAGCCCTGAATGGACAAAGTGATGTTGACTTTCTCCAATCACAGCTTAGTGCTCATAGTCCCATCCCACACTATAAAAGGTACCTTCCCATTGAAAGCTTTTGCATTGTGTTGGAGTGGAGATAGATAGAGCAAGGCTCAGTTTGCTACTAGCGAGTTAGTGTGTTCACTTATTGTGACTCTGAGTGTAGAGTGTTAGTGTAGTGTTAGTATAGTGTTTGAGTATAGTGCGTCAGTATAGTGTAGTGTCAGTGTAGTGTGTTAGTGTAGTGCAGTGTTTAACACAGCATTACATAATATTTAGCCTTTTTTTTTTTTGTTTGTTTTTTGTTCCCTTCCTGCCCCTTTTGTTTTTAAATTGTCAGCCACCGTTTTTCTGACTGAGACACTGGTGTTCCCCCTTTTTACATTTTTTTATATGCTATAATAAAGTGCAGCGCTCAAACAATATAAAGTGCTAGATATAACAGTCTTTTACAGATGGTTAATAAATGCTTAAAACTTAAAGTGTCCATGCTCAGAAAAATTAATTTTTAAATAAAGTGTCCATGCATTGAATAATAAACGTGTTACTTGATTGTAGATAAATATATAAGGTGCCCAGTGCTCATATAATCCTCATAAGGTGATATCTTGCGACCATCACCATTCACACAGTGAAATCCGCCACATTACAAAAAATGCGCTTACCAGATAATGGCAAGAAATGCGTAAGGTTAAAAGTAATTGTTGACGTCACACAGGGCTTGGGTCATCTCATAGGCTTCCACCTCCACAGCCAGTGTCTCAACAACCGATACAAGAGACTCCACCAATTATTATGAATACTAGGATATCCCAAGCAGTAAAGCTCCAGGTGTGTCAATCAGCCATGAAAAGAAAAGAGGTCTCCATAGTGTAAAACCATAAACTTTTTAATAAAAAATGGTATAAAAACTTACATCAATAATGAAAGTATCAGGCCCTTCAATCATAAACAAAAACGCAATGACCTGGGGGGACGTAAACCAACACGTTTCTTCTCATAAGACTTCTTCTGGGGTGCCCCCACCACAGTCATTGCATATATATAGAGAAAACCTTTAATTGTACATTGCCAACCCACCTTGTTCCAAGCGGAAGTCCAGTGTTGCCTTTCAAAGATGGCGCCCTAGCGTGCGTTCCACGCCTCAATGTGAGAAAGTGAGTAGCGCCTATAATATTAGCCTAAAGAGTAGTGACTGACTCAAGGTGGCGTTGTAAAGTGCGTACCACGTCTCCTATTGAGGAAATAATTTCCATATGCACCATTGTGTATCCCGTCCCATGTGTGGAAAGAGCGCACATAGGGGCGGAACTTCCCTAAATCCGGGGTGACGTATAGCATCATACACAGGAAGAAGTTCAACCGGACATGATGCAACTTCCTGTTAGTGGCCGGAACTTCTGATGAACCTCATCGGAACTCCTGAACCGGATATGATGTATCAACAGGAACTGGATATGACGCATCGGCAGGAACCGAGGGCTGGGTCCTAGACCTTACTCAGTGAAATGCAAATAGATTGTGTGATACTTCTCCTAGATATTAATGAAAGTCTACAAATCAAAAAAATAATAAAAAGCAATAAAATAGGGAATCGTAAATACAAAGAATATGTCTCCCAAATGAACAAAGTCACCGCCAACTTTGTTCAACACTGGACTTCGCTTGTATCTATCAAAAACCAGCGAATATATGCATAGACAGAAAATATATAAACCCTGTAAACAAATTAACATTAAGTTCACACAAATATAAATACATTTAAATTGCCGCTAGGTTCAATCAAGGTATACCTAATTAAAGGAATTTCCGTTATGATACCGTAAATAGTGTTTGGGGACACTATGATTCGTTTTGCCTTTTAGTATATTCGTGATGTGTTCATTAACTCTGACACTGAACGTTCTTATGGTCCTCCCCACATATTGTTTGCCACATGGGCAAGTCAATAGATAGACCACATTCCTTCTTTACATACACAAAATTGTTTAATGTGTCCAGTTGTTGTAGAGTGAAAGTCTAAGAACTTGCTATCCTGGCAAATGTTGAGTTTACAGACCCTACACCTTCGGCATGGGAAGAAACCCACCAAATTTTGAAAAAAAGATTAGGGGGTCCACCACATTAGGGGCCAATTTATTCCTCAATGGTAGTGCTCCCCTATAGATAACATTAGCTTTATCTGGTAGGCAGGACCCAAGGATGTTTATTAAAAATATTCCTGATTTGCTTATATTGTGATGAAAAACCAGTAAAGAAGGACCATTTATATTTCTCATTTTCCTGAATTTTTGGTTTATCCTCCAGTAGAGATGATCTGTCAGTATCTAGGGTTCTCTGAATCTCTTGATCCAACTCATAGGACCGGTACCCTTTTTCCAAAAATCTCTGTTTAAGAATTGAGGCCTGTAGGCCTAATTCGTGCGAAATGCACGTATAAAGTGACACCACATCGGCCGTGGCCATTAAACATCCTTCTGGTATTGTAATGTTCTCAATCTGGCAGATTGTATCATTTGTGTCTTTTAAAAAGGATGGCATCTTTTTAACTGAGGACTAGAGATAAAAATCAATATATAGCCCTATCCTGGGCGTAATAGACTCTATCCCACAGACTATCGGGCGTCCCGGCAGTTGCACAGCATCTTTGTTTATCTTAGGCAAATAGTACATCACCAGGACCCTCGGAGCCAGCGGGACCAAACAGTCCTTTTCCTTTATAGTTTTTACATTTCTGCCAGCATCAGTCCTCAAATTAAAGTGCACCAAACACCACTTTTCATTCACAAAAGTGCATCCAATCACACATTTTCCAGTTTCTAATACATTTGGGTAATAGACCCCCCAATCATGTCTGGGAGGCCAACAAGGAAAGGCAGATGTACCCATGCCAATTTGAGGGGGTCAGCAGCATTTGTGTTCACAGGCAAAGGTGGACGTGGTCCAACCTCAGGCAGGGCACATTTGTCTCTGTTTAGTGATGTTGCCCATGCTATCCAGCCACAGTCTGCAGAGGAGGTGGTGGACTGGCTTACTAAACCATCCTCATCCTCCTCATCCTCTATGACTCAAGCTGACACTAGTGCACAGTCTACCGCAGCTGTCAGAGCACCTTATTTTGCCTCTTTGTCTACAGCTTCTCCCAGCATCATGCATGGAGGAGTCAGTTGAATTATTTGAAGACAATGTCAGCCACTTGATTCCTGAGGATGCACAGACATTACATGATTGTGATGTTGGTTCAGAGGTAGAGGAAAGGAGTAACATGAGCCTACAGAGAGAGAAGAACACTGATAAACAACAAATTGGCAGTCATTTTCCCTCAGCCGCAGCATATTGCTAAGTTGGCTCCAGTGATGATGAGGATGGAGGGGATGATGATGATGAGGTCACTGACGTCACTTGGGTGTCGGATAGAGCAGAGGAGGTAAGTGAGGGGGAGAAACAACCCCAACAAGGCAGGATGTCCTCCAGAGGCAGCCAACATGGAAGAGTATAGAGCAGCCACCCTATTCATGTATGGGCTTTTTTTTAATACGTGTGCAGCTGATCACACTGTTGTAATGTGCAATCTCTGCCACAAGCAGATCAAGTGTGGCAAAAATACCAGCTGTTTGGGTACCATATGCTTGACAAGGCATTTAACCTCCCACCACTCAGCCCATTGGCAAGAGCACCTGAACGCCGCACACAAGGGACACAATTCTTCTCCTCCTCACTCCTCACCTTTCATGTCTTCCTCTGCTATATCTCATGACCTCTCAGCAGCCTTCACTGCCAGGGATGATGGTCTAGCAAACGGTGTCTTTGCAACACAGCTGCCAGCAGAACACCACCAGCTGTAGAGTATAGCAGCCAAATTTCTCTGCCCCAGCTGCTGCAGCAAAAAAAAAAAAAAAACTACACTCCTTGACACCCACATGCCCAGCGTCTAAATTCCAGCTTGTCCAAATTGCTGGCTTTACAACTCCTGCCTTTCCCTCTAGTGGATTTTGCCCCTTCTGTGAATTTGAAAAATGATCTGTACGACAATGGCAGGTTACCAGTTGTTATTTCTTTGTATGTAAGGCCATTCTAGCTCTGTACCATCACGTGAAAGGCAATGTTTTGGCTTTGTTGGGCAAGGCAGTCAGCCACAAGGTCCACATTACTGCTGACACATTGTCCAACAAGCATGGTCATGGACAATATATTTTGTTCACAGCACACTGGGTAACACTGCTTGCAACTAGGAAGGATGCAGGACAGGGGCCAGTGCTGTAGGGCCCAGTGCATGTCTCCATACTGCTGGTGGTGATGATGCAAGATCTGTCAGCTCCTCCTCCTCCATGCCCTCCTCTGCTGGATTGTCCTATAAATCACCAGTACCCCCTAAGCGGTCAAGGGGCCACTCAACGAGTCAAGCTAAAAGATGCTATGCAGTGCTTCAGCTGGTCTGTCTAGGGGACAGGAACTACACCAGAGTAGAGATTTTTTCAGCTCTTCAGGGGCAGGCCCAATGGTGGTTCATGCCACAGACGCTTGAGCCAGGAATGGTGGAGTGTGATAATGGCAGTAACCTTCTGTCTGCCCTTCAACAGCGAAAATTGACACATGGGCCATGCTTGCACATGTCCTCAATTTGGTGGTGTCCTCAAATTGGTGGCGTTTCTTAAACAGGTACCCAGGTTTGCAAGATCTCCTAAAGCGAGCCAGAAGAGTATGTAGCCATTTCAGGTGGTCATGCACAGCCAGTGTTCGGTTGGCTGAAATTCAGCGGGAATTCCACCTGCCCGTAAACTTTTTTTTTGTCACACGATTTGTGACATGCCCACCAGATGGAACTCAACTTTGGCAATGCTGCAGCAGCTGCAAATGCAACAGAGGGCTGCCAATGAGTACTTGGGTGAGTATGGCACAAGGAAAGACTCAGGACAGCTCCGATTTTTTTATTCCCATGCTAATGGCTGCTGATAAAGGATGCATGCACTATACTGTCACCATTTGAGGAGGCAACAAGGATAGTGAGCCGTGACAATGCAGGCATCAGTGACACAATCCCTCTTATGTTCCTGCTGGAGCATACTCTGCGTGGCATTTTGGACAGCGCACTCGAGGTAGAGCAGCGGGAAGAAGAGAAGGACTCCCTTTCCTCTAAAGGCCTCTTTTATTTAAACACCATTCTTGCAATGCCACAGAACACACAAAAGGGAGAGGGAGAAGGAAGAGGAGGATGATTCTGACAGTTTTAGAGACATAGAAGCAGAAGAAGACATGCATCAAGCCTTAATGGTTTTCAGTCCCCAGAAACCTTGAGAGCAGTATGTGGCTGGGAGGAGGCAGCTCCAGATACTGTAACCTCAGTGATCCGGTGGACTCTGCTTCTCATGCCTCCCCAAACTTGCGGTGCATGGGCTTCCTTATTCTTAAAAGCCTGTGAAAAGACATTGTAGCAATTTGAATTACAAAAAAAAATTTTGGCATCAAGAAAAAGGATCATTATTGGTTGGCAACCCTCCTTGACCACCGTTACAAGGGAAAAGTCTTGGAACTCACGCTGCCCACACAGAGGGAGTAGAGAATAAAATATCTTGAGGACACCTTAAAGAGGAGTTTCCTTTCCAGACTCTGGTAGGTTACAGTCTCATGGAAAAGCTAGTTCTGAGGGTTTTGTTGGTCAAAGGAGGAGCAGTGTAGAAGGGGGCTGCTTCAGTTATGTACTTCAAAATTTTTTAGTCCTCTGTGTCCAGGGCTGTCAGCTTCAAGATCCCATCAGCATCATCTGTATCATATGGTGGAAGATTATCTAGGGGCAAAAACAGACATGGAAAGCTTTCCAGTAGACAATTCATTGGGTTACTGGGTCATGAGACTAGACCACTGGCCAGAACTTTCCCAGTGTGCAATTGAGCTGCTTGGTTGCCCTGCATCCAGCGTGCTTTTCCGAACAGGCATTCCATGCTGCCGGAGGTTTTGTGACAGATAAAAGAGCACGTCTATCCACAGACTCCATTGACCGGCTGACATTAGTCAAAATGAATCAGTCCTGGATTAGCAGCAGGTATCAAGCCCTTGATGCTGATGTCACTGATTAAGTGTTAATGGGATCTCGCATATCTGCAAGACTGTTTAGGCTGCCAAGCTTTGTGGGTGTTGATTTTATCTTGACGTATTTTTTGATATAGTTTTCATGGGTACAATTAGCACCTAAGGACCAATTTTTCCACACCTGTTTGACAGGTGCAATAAATTAAATTTTTTTACAGCAAGGGCAATTCTTGCTTTCATCAAGAGTACATCTAGATGGTCTCGGCGTGAAGGGACCACCAACACCCAAAGCCCAATGTTTCTGCAACTGTTTGATCGGGGTGTCAATTTTAATTTACCTTCATCAAGAGTACCTCTAGAAGGTTACGGGGTGAAAGCACCACCAACACCCAAAGACCAATTTTTCCACAACTGTGTGACAGGGGCATCAAAATTCAATTTTTTTACAGCAAGGCCAATTCTTTCTTTCATCAAGAATACCTCTCTAGGGTTACGGTGTAAAGGCACCACCAACCCCAAAGCCCAATTTTCCCGCACCTGTTACTTCTATCCAAAGTCTGCGAAATTTTGCTTCTACACATAAGGCTTGCTCAATGTGGTGCAAAAATGTGTTATTTCCATCCAAAGTTTGCTAAAGAGACACCAAAATGTATACCAAAAATGTCTAATCTTGTTCCAAGTGCACTAAATTGTGGCCCCAAGCCGTTGCTTACTAAATAAAGAAAGCGTGCAGGGAAAATCAATTTAAATGTCTTTTCTTTTTCTTTATAAAAGTCAGTTTTCATGCAGCGGGTTCTATACACGGTACAGATGCACCATTTTCAGGCAGACTAAGGCGATCCCCAGGCACTATATTTAACCACTTCAATATAGGACACTTGCACCCCCTTCCTTCCTGGACCAATTTTCAGCTTTTAGCACTCTCACAATTACTCAGTCATGCAACACTGTACCCAAACAAAATTTTTATAATTTTTTTCACATAAATAGAACTTTCTTTTTGTGGTATTTAATCACCTCTGGGTTTTTTATTTTTTGCGACATAAGTGAAAAAAATTTGGGCCACAACCTATACTGCTACCTATCTTTAGTAGAAATAACCCAAATCGGTGTATATTATTTGGTCTGTGTGAAAGTT
The DNA here is from genome assembly GCA_018402905.1 of Glandirana rugosa. Lineage (NCBI taxonomy): Eukaryota > Metazoa > Chordata > Amphibia > Anura > Ranidae > Glandirana > Glandirana rugosa. The sequence goes on from BLSH010025707.1 coordinate 237,482, forward strand.
ATAGAGTCTACAAGCTATGGCGCCAATTATTGAAAACTGATATACTGATGGCCTATCTCATTTCTTGAGGCCCTGAAATGTCAGGACAGTACAAATACCCCCCAAATGACCCCTTTTTGAAAAGTAGACAGTCCGAGGTATTTAGTAAGAAGTATGGCGAGTTTTTTTAAGGTATAATTATTTCCCACAATTATTGGAAAAATGAAGAAATTTTTTTTTTTTTACACAAAATTATCATAACAACTAGTTATTTCTCACATACAGCATATGCATACTTCCAACTACACCCCAAAATACATTCTGCTTCTCCTCCCGAGTATGGCGATACCACATGTGTGAGAGTTTTTCACACCCTGGCCACATACAGAAGCCAAAAATTCAGGGAGTACCGTCAGGTGTTCTAGGAGCATAAATTACAGATAAAACATCCTATTACACTTTTGAAGGCCCTGGAGCACCAGAACAGTGGAATTACCCACAAAATTACCCCATTTTGTAAAGTAAACACCCCAACGTATAATCTACGAG
>BLSH010025707.1:239478-250167 GCA_018402905.1 Glandirana rugosa
TGGGCTCATGGACAGTGGTCGAGTAGGACAGGTACTCAGGTACTCAGATGGGCTGAAGACAAGTACTCAGGTACTCTGATGGGCTAGGGACAGGTACTCGGGTACTCTGATGAGCTGATGACAGGTACTCAGGTACTCTGATGGGCTGGTGACAGGTACCCAGGTACTCAGATGGGTTGGTGACAGGTACTCGGGTACTCAGATGGGCTGATGACAAGTACTCAGGTACTCTGATGGGCTGGTGACAGGTACTTTGATGGGCAGGTGACAGGTACTCAGGTACTCAGATGGGTTGATGGCAGGTACTCGGATATTCAGATGGGTTGGTGACAGGTATTTGGGTACTCTGATGAGCTGGTGACAGGTACTCGGGTACTCTGGTGGGCAGGTGACAGGTACTTGGGTACTTTGATGGGCAGGTGACAGGTACTAGGGTACTTTGATGGGCAGGACAGGTACTTGGGTACTCTGATGGGCAGGTGACAGGTACTCTGATGGGCAGTTGACAGGTACTTTGATGAGATGTGACAGGTACTTTTATGGGGTGGTGACAGGTCCTCTTTATTACTGGGGGAGTCAGTGTGATCAGCGTGCGATCGGTGTGTGAAGAGGAGGACCCGGTAACAGCTTGTTACCGCGGTTTGTTGACATCATGTGGCTCTTTACCCTGATCAGTGCTGGGCTTTGTCCGAGGGACAAGCCTGAACCCCGATCACCACGCTGCGTGCCCCCGGGGGCCGCAGAGCAGTGAAAATGGTAGAACGTCATATGACGTCCACCCAGGATGGGGGTTGCACCTTGCCGATAAGGAAGTGGTTAAAGGAATTTCACTTAAAGCATCATTAAAATCACTGTTCCTTTAAAAACTATCTGTTTTAAAAGTTTTTTTCTTGCATTGGTACATGTCCCCCAGGGCAGTACCAAGGCCCCCATATCCTTTTATGGCCGGTAACTTGCATTTATGCCTTCAAAATTGGGACTTGATTTTTCAAGTTCAGGTCCCATAGACTTCAATGGGGTTCACCCCTCCAGTCCGACCTTTTGTGATGTTCAAGAGTTCTGGTGCAAAAACCAAACCGGGGGGGTGTTCGGACCATCTCTAGTTGTAAAAAAATGGAAAAATGGCACATCTCTTATAGAAGGATTGAAAATGAACCTAACTTTGAATGGCTGAATTTTTCACATTTGTGCCTAAGTAGGAAGGAGAGGGGAGCATTAAAGGCACTGGCCATTTTGAAAGAAATAACAGTGATTGGCCAATAAAATCCATGCCAGTCAATAAAATTTCCCTGTAGTATGCTTAGCCAGGGAACACTGACCAGGGTCATGGAGGGACCTGCAAAGATAAAAAAAAACTGGTCTTTAACTGGGCCTTCAAACATGTTCTTATGTCTGCAGGCACCTTTTCTTCTCTCTTCAAAAAAAGGCAAAAGTGAGTTTTGCTGAAAATAGATTGGTAGATGGCTGGAGCGTCACAGGTTCTCAGAGATACTGTATGAAAACAATACTTTTGAGAAGGTAGTTTTTGGGTTGACACCTTTTAAAGATCATTCCTTGAAGCATAGTCAACAGAAGTCAAATGAATGTTCCCATACTTCTGTGGCATTCTCATATCATGGGACTAGAAGCCATTAACTCTACCTTGTGACACTGCTCTTACATTACTTATTTTCAAGCCACCTTTATGCAATTACAGTTTAAAAAATAGGTATGCCATTTTATCACAAAGCACAGATATGCAGACATAGTTTAGTAGGGAGGCATCTACAGTTGTATGCAAAAGTTTAGGAACCCCTGACAATTTCCATGAAATTAGGTTTATTGGATTAACAGAAAATGTGCAATTAGCATCAAAACTAAATTAGACATGTGCATAAATTTGGGCACCCTTGTCATTTTGTTGATTTGAATACCTGTAACTACTTAGCACTGATTAATTGGAACACACAATTGGTTTGGTGATCTCATTAAGCCTTGAACTTCATGGACAGGTGCATCCAATCACGAGAAAAGGTATTTTAGGTGGCCAATTGTTGTTCTCTTTGACTCTCCTCTGAAGAGTGGGAACATGGGGGCCTCAAAACAACTCTCAAATGACATGAAAATAAAGATTGTTCTGCATTATGGTTTAGGGGAAGGCTACAAAAAGTTATCACAGAGATATCAGAGATGGCAGTGTCCACTGTGAGGAACATAGTGAGGAAATGGAAGACCACAGGCACAGTTCTTGTTAAGGCCAGAAGTGGCAGGCCACATAAAATATTGGAGAGGCAAAGGCGAAGGATGGTGAGAACGGTCAAAAACAGCCCACAGACCACCTCCAAAGACCTACAAACTCAACTTGCTGCAGATGGTGTCACTGTGCATTGTTTAACAATTCAGTGCACTTTGCACAGGGAGAAGCTGTATGGGAGAGTGATGAGAAAGAAGCCTTTTCTGCACACACGCCACAAACGGAGTCGCTTGAGGTATGCAAACACACATTTGGACAAGCCAGCTTCATTTTGGACATAACAAGGGGCGTTATGCATGGTGGCAAAAGAACACAGCGTTCCAAGAAAAACTTGCTACCCACAGTAAAATTTGGTGGAGGTTCCATCATGCTGTGGGACTGTGTGGTACTGGGAATCTGGTTAAAGTTGAGGGTCGCATGGATTCCACTCAATATCAGCAGATTCTTGAGAATAATGTTGAGGAATCAGTCATAACGTTGAAGTTACTACGGGGCTGGATATTTCAACAAGACAACGACCCAAAACACTGCTCAAAATCTACTCGGGCATTTATGCAGAGGAACAAGTACAATGTTCTGGAATGGCCATCCCAGTCCCCAGACCTGAATATCATTGAACATCTGTGGGGTGATTTGAAGCGGGCTGTCCATGCTCGGCAACCATCAAACCTACTGAACTGGAGATGTTTTATAAGGAGGAATGGTCCAAAATACATTCATCCAGAATTGCAGACACTCATTGCAGGTTATAGGAAGTGTCCAGGGGCTGTTATTTCTGCTAAAGGAGGCTCTACTAAATATTAATGTGATTTTTCAGTTTGGGTGCCCAAAATTATGCACCTGTCTAATTTCGTTTTGATGCATATTGCACATTTTCTGTTAATCCAATAAACCTCATTTCACTACTGAAATATTACTGTGTCCTTCAGTTATTTGATAGATCAAAATGAAATTGCTGATCCAAACACCCAAATATTTATAAATTACAATCATGGAAATTGGCAGGGGTTCCTAAACGTTTGCATACAACTGTATATACAGCATGCATTAAATTTTAATTTACAAAAATAAATTGTGAATGTATTACAAATTGGCCTTCCAAAAGCATGTGGCATAGTCCTGCCCTGACTTCTATTTCAAGCTGACCATAGACATTACAAATTTGTTGTTCCAGATGATTTTTTCATAGTCATAGTCTGTGATAGATCCTTGAATTATCTATCTGAATGAGCATGTTTATGTTAATTTAGATAAGACAGGAGGCTTATTTCAGATTACTGCAATAGTTGTTGGCCAAAAATATCCGAAATATTGATCACAATTTTTCTATAATTAGTTGATTGTCAGGAGTTGTCTGTTTTTGCCATGGGTTAGGAGGAGACCAGCCCATTTCAGCCAGATGAGGTTGAACGCTATAGTAATACAGCTGTTGCTCTCGCCTGATAGTATAGAAAATAGTAATGTATGTAGGCCCCAAAGACTTGTTTCAAAAACAGCTAAATTAATCTTACTGTCCAACAACTATGATGTGCAATCAGCATTATATCCTCTTTAAACTATGCTACATTTTTAACTGGTAATTTCTAATTCTCGCCAGTGACCTGACATTAGACAAAGAAGAATTGTTGTTAATCTGTATTATGTTAGCTGGAGGGCTTGATGACCGCATCACTGCTTTCCAATTACATTGTGACCTCTGGACTTTCTTAGTCTGGATCATAGTCCTGAAGGAGTCAATACAGAAGTAACTGCAAATGAAACCTCTCTGTGTAGCTCTGTGTGTCTTAGAGACTTGAGAGTGTTAAACAACCATGCCAGTGTCATTTACATACCATTTCCAGTGATGACATTTAATTATGCTGCTGATTAGTCTCACTGCTGCTCTTCCACAGAAGTATCTGCTGCATTGCTGATAACTTCTCAGCACTTGAAGTCAGATTTTGTGTCTTCTTCTTTTTTTCTTGTTTCATCGTGGAGGCCATGTGAGCAATAAAATGCAGGAATTAGCATTTTCCAGTAATTCCTTTGTGTGCAATTAACTAACATTATTATATTTTATGAGCATCTGGTGCTTGAAATGAAAAAGATAATCTTCAAAATCATTTTAACAAAATTCAGCCTAAAATAGCTACTGACCAACAATGTTCAGCTTGAAATGCCTGATTTGAAAGTTATCGTTTTGTACTGCTTCTTCATTAAAGCTGGTTTGCTTCTTATTTTAGTCTTGGTGTTAGCAAACTACAAGCCCATCCTATACGCATTTGACAATGTTTTCCAGCTATTACACTATTGCCAGCCAGGGCTGAATGCTTGGACTGGTAAGAACCAAACTTCAAGTTTGCTTGGTCCTCCATTATTTCTATATTGTTACCTTTTACTTCACCCTCTGATTAGCTGTGACAGCCTAAACCTAAATATAAGCTAAACTGCCTGATTTTCAATGCCCATGGCATGATAATTCTGCAAGCATTTTGCGCAATGTCTTATGATCAGACCCCTAGAGTCAGTGGTTGTCAACAGGGATGAATGAATGTGCCTAGGTGCATTTCCCAGGGTGTTTGTTGAACCCATCATTAAGTCTAAAAATTGTAAAGTTTAACTTGAACGCCTATTGATGTTTCTTTGAGTGTGGGTGTTTGGCGGGGGCTTGTAAATAAATTTGCCAAAACAAAGAATATGGAGAACTGAGCATTGTCCAATGCAAGCCACATTTTTAAAGAATACCGTACAATGGGGAGAGGGTCTTCCTATTATATGACTTTACATGGAAAAACACCATTCCTTTTAATATTATGCTTGGGAAGTGTCTTTATGCGGTATGTGGTGTTACAGAACAGTGCAATGGTCACGTAAAACACCAGCAAAACTGTATGTTTGCATCATTTATTCTAGATGTGTAATTGATGTTTTTCTTTTACATCATTGCTTGGCCTAAATACAGCAGCAGCACCTCAATCTGATTTATTTCAACTTTGGAAGAAAGGGATTTTTAGGTAGTTTTGGCTGCAATACCTGATATTTTATCCAGCAGTAGGAGTCCTGAAGAATACGTTCAAAGTAGCAGCCCCAAAACAATTCTATCATCTTAAAAATGTAATAAAATGTCAAAACAGAGTATAAGCACAAGCTCTACATTCCAAACATGAGGCAGTTTTTATCTTGAAATAAAAATTAGAATGCATTTTTGAAGACAATAGCCCCACATACACTACAGTAGCTGCACGATATGTAAGCAGCTTGATTGGGTTGCAATGTAAGTGGGAGAGACAAGGCAGATTTTATCATGAAATAAAAATTGGAGTGTATTAATTCAGAGACAACAGCAAGAAGTATTGCACAGACTTGATGCACAATATGTAAGACATTTTACTAGACCATAGCTTAAATGGAAAAGACCAAATGGGTTTTATTGTGAAAAATAAACTGGGGTGTTTCTAAGAGACAAAAGCCAATTATATTGTACAACATCAATGTACACTATTTAAGACGATTTTGCAGACTGAAATTTAGGAGGGGAAGACAAGGCTGGTTTAATCACAAGATAAAAATCAGAGTGAATTATTTCAAAGACAACAGCCAGAAATATTGTATAGACTTAGTATTCAAGCAATTTTTCTAGACCACAGTTTAAGATGGAGAGACCAGAGAGATCTTAAATAAAAAAAAAATGTGACTATACTACTTCAGAGACAAAAGCAAGAAACATTTTACTCAATGCACGCTATTTAGTGTTATGATTAATCGCCTTGGAGCATGAAACACATCGACATGTCCTTGTCCTGTTGTAGCTGTGATGCTTTCTAAGCCTTTTGGATTTAAAGAATAAAGTTGTTGGCTTGTATTGGCATTGGTGTGCGATCATCGATTCAAATTTGTCAACAATTTATTTAAGTAGCTTTAGTAGGTTCCAATTTAAGAGGGAGAGATGAGTCCGGATTTATTATAACATAAAAAGTAGAGTATATAATTTAAAAAACCACAGCCTAAACTATTGTACAGACTTACTGCACAGTCTGTATGCCCTTTACCTAGTCTGAGACACAATATGTAAGCATTTCAACTAGGCAGCAATTTAAAAGACAGTGATCAAGCAAGTTTTATCATGAAATTAAAACGAGAGTGTATTATTTCAAAAGCATATTTCAAAAGAATAGACAAATCAGGTTTTACCATGAAATAAAAATTTGAGGGGATTATTTCAGAGTCAAAAGCCAGAAATTTTGTACAGACTCACTACACAGTATGTAAGCATTTTTACTAGACAGAAGTTTAAGAGGGGGGGGGCAAGGCAGGTTTTACTGTGAAAATAAAATTGGAGTGTGTTATTTCTGAAACAGCCAAAAGTATTGTGCAGACTCTGCACATTATGTAAGCAGCTTTAGTAAACTGATGTAGAATAGTAAGTAGTAAAATATGGGGCAGGTTTTATCATGAAATAAAAAAAAGTGTGTTTATTCAGAGACAAAACTAAAAATATTGCACACTTTGTCAGCAGCTTTAGTAGACGCAAATTTAAGAAGAAGAGACCAGGTAGGTTTTACCATGAAATAAACATTTTAGGAGATTATTTTAGAGTCAAAAGACAGAATTGTACAGACTTATTTTACAATATGTAAGAATTTTTACTTATCCACAATTAAAGAGGTTGAGACCAGACATGTTTTATTGTTAATTGCTTGCCGTCCAGCCACCATCATTGTACTGCGGCAGGTCAGCTCTCCTGCGTGAACTGCCATAGCTGTACGGTGGTCCGTGCATGAGGGAGCGAGCCTGCGGGTCTGGTGGACTTGATGTCCGCCAGCGACTTGCGATCACCATGTACAGAGGCAGAACGGGGATTTGCCAGTGATCAGTAACAGTGATCTCTGTCATGTCCCTGCCAGCCCACACCCTCTACAATTAGAACACAGTGACCTGAAGGGGATGTGTGTGCCGCTCAGGCTTGGTAAAGAGGGGTATGTGAACGGTGCATCCACAGCTGCTGTTTGGAGTGCTGAGAGGGGATGGAGCCCGTCATGGCTCCTGCAAAAGTGCAAAGAAGAAAGGGGTAGCCCCTGGAAGTTACACATCTAAGATGTCTTAGAGAGATGAATAGAGTGACAACCTCAGCCTGGACTCTGACCAGGCCACACCCCCAATGCGTTTCACTCAGCTCCCTGCAGCTTGGTCATGGGGATAGGGAATTCATGCTTATGGGGAGTATTTAAGCATCAGTGGTAGTCCCTCATTATGAGTAGAGAGATAGCAGGTTGTGTGATTTAATTATGTTGATGTATACACATACAGACTTTCAAATTTGAAGTTTGTGGATGGCAGAAGTCAGTATGTCAATATAGTGATGATTGTGGCACCACTAAAGATAGTAGTGGGTAATGTCAGTTATAACACACCCAGGGAACACACTTAACCCCTTGATCACCCCCTAGTGTTAACCCCTTCCCTGCCAGTGTCATTTATACATTGATCACTGCATTTTTATAGCACTGATCAATGTAATAATGTCACTGGTCCTGAAAAAGTGAGATTTGGGTCAGATTTGTCCGCCGCAATGTCGCAGTCCCCCTAAAAATCACAGATTGCCACCGTTACCAGTAAAAACAATACAAAAATTAAAAGTTCCTAAATATATCCCATAGTTTGTAACGCAATAACTTTTGCACAAACCAATCAATATATGCCGATTGTGATTTTTTTTTACCAAAAATATGTAGAAGAATACACATCAGCCTAAACTTATGAATAAATATTTTTTTTTATAATTTTTTTGGATATGTATTATAGCAAAAGTAAAACATTTTTTTTTTTCAAAATTTTCACTATTTCTTTGTTTATAGCGCAAATAATAAAAAAATAAAGAGGTGATCGAATACCACCAAAAGAAAGCTCTATTTGTGGGGAAAACAGAACGTCAATTTTGTTTGGGTACAGCGTCGCATAACCGTGCAATTGTCAGTTAAAGCGACACAGTGCCATATCGCAAAAAAATGACCAGTTCAGGAAGTGAGTAAATCCTTCCGAGGCTGAAGTGGTTAAAAAGCTAGAGTGTAGTATTTCAGAGACAATACCCAAAAATGTACAGTCAGTGTAGAGTATGTAAACAGCTTTATTAGTCCACAATTTAAGAAGGAAAGAGAAGCCATTTTTATCATAAAATAAAAATTAGAGTATAGTTTTTACATAGACAATGCCCACAAATAATGTATATTCGCTGAAGAGTATGTAAGCAGCTTGATTAAGATGCAATGAAAGAGGGACAGACAAGGCAGTTTTTTCAAATACATACAAATTATAGTGCATTATTTCAGCAAGACAATAGCCACAAATATTTTGGATTGGCATAGCACTTGAACAGCCTGCAAACTAGGAAATAAAGAGCATGATTTACCCTACAGCAAACATCCAAAGTTTTGCAGCTGAGGCCCAACATACGGAAACATTGTGTGGCACCTTTAGAGTGTCTGATCACCAGAATGTGATGCAAACTTTAAGGGGCAAAGCAACATTTGCCCTGAGAAACATTATCATTTTTGTAACTGAGGACCAACTGCAGAAAAATTATGTATATCATCTTTACAGTGCCAGAGCACTTGAATGAGATATGAAAGGCCACAGGAGCTGGTAATGGTGAAAGGCCAGCAGAGGCTTCAGGAGCTGGTAGAGCTAGTAATGACGGCAGGCCAAGAAAGGTGGCAGGTGCTGGTAATAGTGGTATGTCAGGAATGGTGGCAGCAGCTGATAATGTTTGCAGGCCAGCAGTGGTGGAAGAAGCTGGCAGTTGTGGCAGACTAGCAGAAATGGCAGCACCAGGCCAGGAGACTTGACAAGAGCTGGTAATGAAGCAGGCCAGCAAAGGTGGCAAGAGCTGGTAATGATTACAGGAGCTGGTAATATTGGTAGTCAACAAGAGGTGGCAGAAGATGATGATGGAGGCCGGCCAACCAAGATGGCAGGAGCCAGCAATAGTGGCAGAACAGCAAAGGTGGCAGCAGCTGGTAATGGAGACATATCAGCAGAGGTGACAGGAGCCGGTAATAGTGGCATGAAATGGTAATATTGGCTTGCAAGCAGAGGTGACAGTAGCTGGTAATGGTGGCAGGCCAGCAGCAGTGTTACATTTTAGTAATAGTTGCAAAAGAGTAGGTTTGGAGCGCCTCTGTGCGATACCATTCCACAGAGCAGGTAAGCATAACATGTTTCTTTTTTTTTTGTTTTAATAAAAAAATAGCCTTTAGTGACACTTTATTGTACCACAGCAGACCAGCCTGGTATGGGTGGCCCTGTTGCATGTACATTTAGTCTTTATGGTGTTATCTGCTTGCCGCCTGACCACACTGCATTTACTGCAGCAGGGAAGCATGGGCAGCCAGGCTCATGTACATGTACGTCATCCTGCCTCTTCTGGACACAGGGGATTGCTGCTCCAGGTACCCGGCTCAGGGTACATGTACGTCATCCTGCCTCTTCCGGACACAGCAAAAGTGAGTACACCCCTCACATTTTTGTAAATATTTTATTATTTCTTTTCATGTGACAAAGAAGAAGAAATTACACTTTGCTACAATGTAAAGTAGTGAGTGTACATCTTGCATACGTAATAGTGTAAATTTGCTGTCCCTTCAAAATAACTCAACACACAGCCATTGATGTCTAAACCGCTGGCAACAAAAGTGAATACACCCCTAAATGAAAATGTCCAAATTTTGCCCAAAGTGTCAATATTTTGTGTGGCCACTGTTATTTTCCAGCACAGCCTTAACCCTCTTGGGCATGGAGTTCACCAGAGCTTCACAGGTTGCCACTGGAGTCCTCTTCCTTCCACTCCTCCATGACGACATCACTGAACTGTTGGATGTTAGAGACCTTGCGCTCCTCCACCTTCCGTTTGAGGATGCCCCACAGATGCTCAATAGGGTTTAGGTCTGGAGACATTCTTGGCCAGTCCATCACCTTTACCCTCAGCTTCTTTAGCAAGGCAGTGGTCATCTTGGAGGTGTGTTTGGGGTCGTTATCATGTTGGAATACTGCCCTGCGGCCCAGTCTCCGAAGGGAGAGGATCATTCTTTGCTTCAGTATGTCACAGTACATGTTGGCATTAATGATTCCCTCAATGAACTGTAGCTCCCCAGTGCCGGCAGCACTCATGCAGCCCCAGACCATGGCATTTCCACCATAATGCTTGACTGTAGGCAAGACAAACTTGTCTTTATACTTTTCACCTGATTGCCACAACAGACGCTTGACACCATTTGAACCAAATAAGTTTATCTTAGTCTCATCAGATCACAGGACATGGTTCCAGTAATCCATGTCCTTAGTCTGCTTGCCTTCAGCAAACTGTTTGAGGGCTTTATGTGCATCATCTTTAGAAGAGGCTTCCTTCTGGGATGCAGACCAACTTGATGCAGTGTGTGGCGTATGGTCTGAGCACTGACAGGCTGACCCCCACACCTTCAACC
>BLSH010025707.1:250177-261580 GCA_018402905.1 Glandirana rugosa
AAGTAACTCCCTTAGTAATTACGGTTGTACATGACACTGTATGACTTCGTTTCTTACTAGGAGAGGGAAGCCCGAAGGGAGAGGATCATTCTTTGCTTCAGTATGTCACAGTACATGTTGGCATTAATGATTCCCTCAATGAACTGTAGCTCCCCAGTGCCGGCAGCACTCATGCAGCCCCAGACCATGGCATTTCCACCATAATGCTTGACTGTAGGCAAGACAAACTTGTCTTTATACTTTTCACCTGATTGCCACAACAGACGCTTGACACCATTTGAACCAAATAAGTTTATCTTAGTCTCATCAGATCACAGGACATGGTTCCAGTAATCCATGTCCTTAGTCTGCTTGCCTTCAGCAAACTGTTTGAGGGCTTTATGTGCATCATCTTTAGAAGAGGCTTCCTTCTGGGATGCAGACCAACTTGATGCAGTGTGTGGCGTATGGTCTGAGCACTGACAGGCTGACCCCCACACCTTCAACCTCTGCAGCAATGCTGGCAGCACTCATCCATCTATTTCCCAAAGACAACCTCTGTATATGATGCTGAGCACGTGTACTCATCTTCTTTGGTCGACCATGGCGAGGCTTGTTCTGAGTGGAACCTGTCCTGTTAAACCACTGTATGGTCTTGGCCACCATACTGCAGCTCAGTTTCAGGGTCTTGGCAATCTTCTTATAGCCTAGGCCATCTTTATGTAGAGCAACCATTCTTTTTTTCAGATCCTCAGAGTTCTTTGCCATGAGGTGCCATGTTGAACTTCCAGTGACCAGTATGAGGAAGTGAGAGTGATAACATTCAATTTAACAAACCTGCTTCCCATTCACACCTGAGACCTTGTAACAGTAATGAGTCACATGACACCGGGGAGGGAAAATGGCTAATTGGGCCCAATTTGGACATTTTCACTTAGGGGTGTACTCACTTTTGTTGCCAGCGGTTTAGACATTAATGGCTGCGCGTTATTTTTAGGGGACAGCTAATTTACACTGTTATACAAGCTGTACACTCACTACTTTACATTGTAGCAAAGTATCATTTGTTCAGTGTTGTCACATGAAAAGATATAATAAAATATTTACAAAAATGTGAGGGGTGTACTCACTTTTGTGAGAGACTGTACGTCATCCTGCCTCTTCTCGACACAGCGGGTTGTGGCTCCAGGTACCAGACTCCTGTACATGTACATCATCCTGCCTCTTCTGGACACAGTGGATTTTGTTGGGCCTTTTATTGGTCACCTGTTGGTGAGTCCATATAGGGGGAAACCCCAGATTTCTCACGAGGTGTGGTGACGGTGTACTACGTGGATAGAGTTTCTTCATCTAAGGATGCACTTATACATTTATGGACTTATGTTTTAGTTCACTAGCGCTGCTATGCATATGATCTCTGTATTTGCATTGTTTATGTGTGCACTTTTGATATTCTATTTACTATTAGTAGTAGCTGCTGAATATTTTTATGCATAATTTATGATAGACTGTTACTGTATAATTGGGTGCATTCCCCGATGTTAGTCTGTCAGATCTATCATATTTTAGTTCTTTATACTTTAGTTCTTTTTATTGCATGGTCATCCTAGAGTGCTGATATCTGGTCCTATAGTCTTTACTTTAGGCTGTAGAACTTTGATACCCCCTTGTTTAATATGATAACACTGGTGATAGTATGTAAAAAAAGAGATTGTGAAAAAAAAGACATTGAGACAAAAAATTGCAACTTCAAAAATGGTGCCCTGCCTCTTACTACATATCTTGGACTGTCTACTTTCCAAAAAGAGGTCATCTTGGGGGGGGGGGGGGGGGTTGTACTGTCCTGGTATTTTAAGGCCCTCAAGAAATGAGTACATCAGGGTTGATCAATTTTCAAATATACCATAGTTTTTATAGACACTATACTTTTCACACAGACCAATTAATATACACTTATTGGGATTTTTATTACCAAAAACATGTAACAGAATACATTTTAGCCTAAATTTATGAAGAAATTAGATTTTATTGGAACAGAGTAGAAAATACTTTTTTTTTTCAAATGCTTGGTCTTTTTTCGTATATATAGCAAAACAAGAGAAAAAACCCAGTGGTTATCAAATACTACCAAAAGAAAGCTTAATTTGTGTGAAAACATGATATAAATTTAATTTGCATACAGTGGTGCATGACCTCTTAATTTGCCAGTTAAAGTAGCCCAGTGCTGAATTGCAAATAATGACCCAGTCCATAGACTGTGCCATTTCCCAGTCGTGAGCCGGGAGCAGAATAGTAGCTCTTTGTTAAGTGAGGGTGAACTGATATATTGTCTTTCCCAAGCTGTTCTACCTTTAGACAATTGTTATACTTAACGGCTTGACCTGTGTATCTTGTCATACATTTTTTACATCTGTAATTTGGCTGTCCAGTTATCTTTTTGCTAAAAAATAAAAAGAATTACAAAAAAAAATGGCCCGTCATTTCATCCAGGAGGTGAATCCTTCTGGAGGTCAAGTTAAAATTAGCAGGTGCTACAAAGGTTATAAAAGAGATATATGAAAAATTGATTTGCATTTGAACCAAGTTGTGCTGTTTTAGTTCATGTGGATATTTGTTAACCAGGTACTTGGGACCTTTTGCAAAATCCTAAATGCTACCTTCATCTTGCTCTACTTCTTCTCTTTTCATCACCCCTGTGGAAGTCTTTGTAGATGAAACGCGTCGAATGAAGCAAGCCTGCTCTTTTATCATTGCGCTATCTACTAATTGATTGGAATTCCACATCACCTATTACAAGTTTTATCATGTAAGTGTGACTCTTTTCAATAAATGTTTACATTTAAACAATATCACACTATATAGCACCCTTTTGTTCCTACTGAGGTTTATTGTGGCCATCCTCGGGATCTTTCATTGGGATTATCCTGTCTATGTGGACTTTACGGTTCTGGGAAGTGACCATGGAATGGAGTAAGGATCTACTGTGGGAGTGCCACTGTAAGTGCAGTTTTTGCCATCCATACATGGAGTCTAATTGATGTCCCGGAAGGTCCATGCCATCTTCATTTCCATGTGCATATATCCAGTTGTTTCTGGTAAGAGTACCCTATCTTGATATGGTGGAGGCTCACTCTGCATGCTGGTGGATTATGTGATTGTGATGTATTATCTATCACAAGCCGCACAAATTATAGCACATATATAACACATATATATGGACTCAGTTTGGACATTCTTATATATCTTTTACTTTATAAGTTTGATGTTTATTGCACATTAAGGTTGTTTACTCAGCATATGTTTTTATTACTATGCACTATATTGTGTCTATTCACAAATCTATGTTACCCCTGAATGGGATTACACTTGATGTCTATCAGCGGTGCACTGTTTAGCTTTATCTTTTCATCAAAATACATAGGTGATTTAAGCCTTGTACACACAATCCGATTTTCGGCCAACAGAACGTCCGTTTTTTGTTGGATGCTTGTCTCATGTCGATAGTGAAGAGCGTACTAACAATATGATAATTTTCGGACCACCGAACTCAATGTCAGAAGTGACGTAATGTTTTGAATATTTTTGCATCTTTTTTCCGTCTCTGAGCATGCGTAGTCTCAGTCATATGATTTTTTTTGTACGAAAAACCGTACTAACGGAACGAAAATTGAACGTTGCGTTGTATTACGACAACAATTTACTAGTCTGCACATCCAGCTTTTGTCTGACAAAAAATCGAAATCAGCTGTTGAAAGGAGCATACTAACTGTAAGAATTTCAGACGACAGGCCGTTGAATGAAAATTCCCATCCGAAATTTGCATCGTGTGTACGGGGCTTTACACAGATACCCATGAAAGATGGCCATGCCAAAAAAGAAGCGAGGGAAAATCTCCCAACAGGAACTCCAGACAGAAATAAAACAAACCAAAAAAAAATTTCCCCACTTTATCCAAAATGAATAAAAAATTGTGTGACATTTAAACAAACGAACAGAATGTTTTGTAAGGGTAGGTTTTATATCTGACATGGCATTTGTTTTACTACAGTAGCACTTGGGCTTTACATGGTGGCTTCTTACCCAAATGTTCCATTTTTGACTGCACATTGCCATGACAACATTAGGCTGATTATATGAACTAACTACAAGACTAACACTACGGTGGGAACATTTTAGTAATTACTGTATATAATACTAAAAAACATTCCCAGTCTCTGGGACAATCAATTCTCAGGCAGGTTAGTTTGACATTTTAGAATCTACAGAAAACTCCCTGTCATTTAGAAAAAGGGTGATAAATAAATATTTAATTGTGTAATAGGATGTCTGTGGCAGGCATATCTTCAAATACAAGGTAAAACCAGTACTTTTAAGGACTTTCATTTTTTTCCTAAACTTTTCGCACACCTATATTGAACATTTACTTTCTACAGACAGTTTGTTACAGTGTTTGTAAGGCCAAAACATTTTTGAAGTTTTGGATAGATTAGGGAAGGGTTGAAATACCTGCCTATTGCTGTCAGTGTATAACTGGGAAACTTTCCCTTCATTTCCTGTTCCTAGGGTTGCCATCTTTTCTTCAAGCCAAACCCGAACACTTTAGCGGCACGCAGCAGTTTTTTGGGGGACACGCTGTGGTGCAAAGGGGAACTCTGATATAAGGGGGTTTCTGCTCACCAAAGCCTCCATTTACATCAGAGTTCCCAGCATCCCCCCTTAAATCAAAATTCCCAAAGTCCCCTTACATCTGGGTCCCCCTTATCTTAGTTCTCACTCACTGGGAGGCAAAAGAGAGAAGGGAGGGAGGGGGGAGACTTCAGTCACTGACAATGGATGGTGAGCTCACTCATCAGAGGATGGAGGCTCAGGTATTCTATGCATTAAGATAAAAAACCTTCAGTGTGCAGTAGCCTCCCCGAATACTTACCTGAGCCCCATCTTGATCCAGCGATGTTGCGCAAGAGATTTGGCTGTCTGGGACTCTCCCTCCTGATTGGCTGAGACACAGCAGCAGGCACCATTGGCTCCCACTGCTGTCAATCAAAGTCAGCCAGCCAATGAGGAGAGAGAGGGGTGCGGGGCCTGAATGGAAACAGAGAGCAATGGCTCGGCTCGGGTGCCTCCATAGTAAGCTGGTTGCTATGGAGGCACTGAGCAGGAGGGAGGGGCCAGATCACAAAAGTGGGCCTCTAACAGAGGAGGCTCTGGGCTGCTCTGTACCAAAACCAAGTGCACAGAGCAGGTAAGTATAACCTGTTTGTTATTTTAATTAAAAAAGCTTTAATGTCACTTTAACCACTTGCCGACTGCCCGCCCGGCTTGACGGCGGCAAAGTGGTTCGTTATCACACACCGCTGTCACCTGATGGCGGCCGCGATAATGAGTATTGTGAACGCGCGTGCGCGCGTACGCTCATTGTGTTCCGGGGGAGCCAGGGAGCGGGTAGGGTGGACCGATCTCTGCCAGCTACCCACGATGGCCCCCCGCAATGAGAGAACGGAGGTCCATGTATGTAAGAATGGATCTCCGTTCTGACAGAGGGGGGAAGGGATGTGATCACAGGCTCCCTGTATATGGAAGCCGTGATCACTCCCCTCCCCCTGCCCTTCACTGCCAATGCCATTTATACAGTAATCAGTGCATTTTCATAGCACTGATCACTGTATAAATGCCAATGGTCCCAAAAAAAGTGTCAAAATGGTCCAACATGTCTGCTGCAATATCGCAGTCCCGATAAAAATCACAGATCGCCGCCATTACTAGTAGAATATAAAAAATACCCCATAAATTAATTCTCATCATTCGTAAACGCGGCAACTTTTGCGGACTAGAGAGAGAAAACGACTACAGCCATCACATCTAAGAATTGGTAAGCTGTAAGATGTTATATTTTGTAATACCACTTTAAGACTTTTTTTTGCATTTCAACTAAGAGCCTATTAATTCAATAATATATTTGTTATTATTTATGATACAAAAGTGAGACATATATTGTTTTTTGGGGAAAGCAAGAATTTCAATTGTTGATATTGTCTTCCAAGAGTTCTCTGTATCATTCAAAGATAAATAGTAAAAATGTTAAAATTACCCTTTTTTTCCAATTTGTCCATTGATAACCTAAGGCTGGGTTCACACCTAAACAGAACAACTAACCTATCTCTATTCTATCCAAAACGAGACCAAAAAAAAGGTTTTTGCCTAGAGATACACTCATGTTTAACCACTTGCCGATCAGCCGCCGTCAAACAGCAAATTGCCGTAGCTTACAGCTACGCTTTTGGAGACTGTAGGGGGCATGTCTCTGGAGCCGTTGCACGTGGCCGGCGGGCGCGATGTCCGCTGCCACCCACGATTGCTCCTCACAGAGCCAGAACGGGGATCTGTTGATGTAAACAAACAGATCCCCGTTCTGATAGGGAAGTGGCAGGAGATCTGCTGTTCCCAGTGATAGGGAGCAGCTTTCTCTCTCCACCCCCAGTCACTACACTCCCCCCCATAGTTAGAAACACCTACGTAGGGAACACTTAACTTCTTGATCGCCCCCTAGAGTTAACCCCTTCACTGCCAGTGACACTTATACAGTAATCAGTGGCTATTTGAAGCTCTGATCCTTGTATAAATGTCATTGGTCCCAAAAAAGTGTCAAAAGGCCAGCTCTGTCTGCGGCAATGTCGCAGTCCCAATAGAAATCGATCACCTCCATTACTAGTAAAAAAAAAAATTTTAATAAAAATGCCATGAATCTATTCCGATAGTTTGTAGACGCGATAACTTTTGTGCAACCCAATCAATATATGCCTATTGCGATTTTTTGTTTTTTACCAAAAATATGTAGAAGAATATCGGCTTAAACTGAGAATATTTATTATAACAAAAAGTAAAAAATATATATATATATATATTTTTTTAAATTGTCGCTCTTTGTTTATAGCACAAAAATATTATTTTAAAAATAATACATTTGTGGGGAAAAAAGGACATCAATTTTGTTTGTGTACAGAGTCGCACGACCGCGCAATTGTCAGTTAAAGTGATGCAGCGCCAAATCGCAAAAAGTGCACTGGTCAGCAAGGGGGTAAATCCTTTCGGGGCTGAAGTGGTTAAAACACATAAAATAAAGCTGTCCCTGCAAAGAAGAACATAATCACTCTCCTGCTGCCTCTGATATCTCTGCTAGTAAATCATCAGGAACCAACACTTCCGGGAGTGCCTATCTGTTCCAATGCACACTGTGGTTCTTCCCAACAACTCTTATGTCACTACAGGGCACAGTAATTAAGTTATTTATATTTATAATAGGAAAAACATGTGAAGTAGGCATGAGGATTGTATTCGCTGCTACCGCAGGTTCAAAACTTGTGATAATAGTAAATTTATATACAGATTCTCACAAGCAATTTATTCAAACCATAATGCACCATTAAACCATGCCCAGCAGGCCTTGAAAGACCAATAAAGATCATTTTGAATAAGCCAGTTCCCTCAATATAAAATGAGGAGTATAGAGCATCTATTGTGACCTTGTTCCAACAACAATATTTTCTTATGATTGGTATTCTTATTAGAACAGAGCCCTTCAATTTACAATTGTACCTGGCTCCCATACTCACCAGGGAGACTATTTGGTTGGCACCATCTTCTGTGAATTGGATAGGTGAGTTTTGGGGTGTTCCCCTTTCCAATTATTTTTTTTTCTCTTTTCCCCCTTTTTTTCCTTTTCTTTGGCTTTTCCATCCTTTCTTCAATGTTTTCCCTTTTTTTCCTTTTCTCTTTATGCTTTCCTGATCATTTTTCTTTTTTTTTTCTCCCGTCCCTCCCTTTCCCAGTTTCCCCCTTTTTGTCCCCCCCCCTTTTTCTTTCCCTTGGTCCTGTGCTAATCACATACACCCTCCCAAGAAAAAAGAAAACTCTCTAGCAATACACACCAAACTGAGCATGTGCAGCTTGCCCCCCAAGGCTCTGTTGTATCAGGACATGGTTTGGGGACAATGGAAGAAGGGGATTAACTCCTTCCACGGTGAGTATAACCAGCATTCTTTACTGCATATACAGACTGATTTACTTTTGTGGGTTTAGTAACACTTTAAAGCTGATGTTACGGTCATTTAGGATATTCCTTAAATCTGATTGCTAGCTCTTGGGAAATCAACCTATTTGTTGCCCTTGTTCTTATTAGTTTTTTATATTTTGTGGTTGGTTTAAGTGGTAACTTTAAGCTGCTGCCCAGTCCTACTGCTGGCCAATTTTGTTACTGCTGTGTTATGTGCTGTATCCTAATTCTTACTGTAAATCCCCTGCTTTGTCGCTAGTAAATTTGGGCATAGTCTTGCTCACTAAAATTGTCCTGCTGCTTGCCAATTTTACACTGATCTATCAGCTATGATCTTTTAAAATAGAAGTGAAATATAAAAGTGAAAATATAAATAAATAAACATACATACTTACTTACTTGCTGCAGCATTAGCCCGATGCTGCAAGCTGTCCCTCACTGGCTCTAAGTCCAAGAACTCAGCAATCACATGACAACTGATTGCTCAGTTCTCTGGTCCTCTCTGAGCACAGAGCAGTGACTGGCAGTCATCGCTCTCTGCCATTCCCCTCCAGCACTCAGTGCCAGGCAGGAGAGGGAATGGAAGTGGTTGGCTCAGGCTCTTAGTGAAATGCTGAGAGGATGAACTAGTTGCCTATAAGGCATCTGGGTGAATCCCAGCATTATTTTCAAGATACATCCAGAGTCTGGAGCAGCTCTGTGACATCAGCTGACAGTGGGCTTTAGCCTGTTGTTGGCTGATTCTGAGTCACAGGAGAGCACAAGTAAATGCACTCCTGTGACTAACATGAAGAGTAAGGCCATACTTATGGCCATACTTATGTTTTAATACTTGTAGTAAAACACCTGTCTGTACTTTGTCTTTATAGTCAATTTATGGTCAATCCTCCCTTATTAAAACTAACATGCTGTAGGTGAATATTACATTACATACAGTATCTCACAAAAGTGAGTACACCCCTCGCATTTTTGTATATAATTTATTATATCTTTTCATGTGACAACACTGAAGAAATGACACTTTGCTACAATGTAAAGTAGCTTGTATAACAGTGTAAATGTGCTGTCCCCTCAAAATAACTCATCACACAACCATTAATGTCTAAACCGCTGGCAACAAAAGTGAGTACACCCCTAAGTGAAAATCTCCAAATTGGACCCAATTAGCCATTTTCCCTCCCCGGTGTTATGTGACTCGTTAGTGTTATAAGGTCTCAGGTGTGAATGGGGAGCAGGTGTGTTAAATTTGGTATTATCGCTCTCACTACTGGTCACTGGAAGTTCAACATAGCACTTCATGGCAAAGAACTCTCTGAGGATCTGAAAAAAGAATTGTTGCTCTACATAAAGATGGCCTAGGCTGCACTGTCGATTTATGATGGGTGACATGTAACCTTTGGCTTTCTTTGCTGGCATAATGTTTTATTTTTACTTGAATGAAAACGAATAAAATACCTTTAAAAAAAAAAAAGATGGCCCAGGCTATAAGAAGATTGCCAAGACCCTGAAACTGAGCTGCAGCATGGAGGCCAAGACCATACAGTGGTTTAACAGTATGAGATCCACTCAGAACAGGGCTCGCCATGGTCGTCCAAAGAAGTTGAGTGCACGTGCTCCACATCATATCCACAGGTTGTCTTTGGGAAATAGACGTATGAGTGCTGCCAGCATTTCTGCAGAGGTTGAAGGGGTGGGGGGGGTAAGCCTGTCAGTGCTCAGACCATACGCTGCACACTGCATCAAATTGGTCTGCATGGCTGTCATCCCAGAAGGAAGCCTCTTCTAAAGATGATGCACAAGAAAGCCTGCAAACAGTTTGCTGAAGACAATCAGACTAAGGACATGGATTACTAGAACCATGTCCTGTGGTCTCGTGAGACCAAGATAAACGTATTTGGTTCAGATGGTGTCAAGCGTGTGTGGCAACAACAAGGTGAGGAGTACCAAGACAAGTGTGTCTTGCCTACAGTCTAGCATGGTGGTGGGAGTGTCATGGTCAGGGGCTGCATGAGTGCCGCTGACACTGGGGAGCTACAGTTCATTGAGGGAACAATGAATGCCAGCATGTACTGTGACATATTGAAGCAGAGCATGATCCCCTCCCTTCAGAGACTGGGCCGCAGGGCAGTATGCCATCATGAAAATGATAACGACCCCAAACACACCTCCAAAACAACCACTGCCTTGCTAAAGAAGCTGAGGGCAAAGGTGGTGGACTGGCCAAGCATATCCACAGACCTAAACCCTATTGAGCATCTGTGGGGCATCCTCAAATGGAAGGGGGAGGAGCGCAAGGTCTCTAACATCTGCCAGCTACATGATGTCGTCATGGGGGGAGTGGAAGAGGTCTCCAGTGGCAACCTGTGAAGCTCTGGTGAACTCCATGCCTAAGAGGGTTAAGCCAGTGCTGGAAAATAATGGTGGCCATACAAAATATTAACACTTTGGGCTCAATTTGGACATTTTCACTTAGGGGTGTACTCACTTTTCTTGCCAGTGGTTTAGACATTAATGGCTGTGTGTTGAGTTATTTTGAGGGGACAGCAAATTTACACTGTTATACAAGCTGTACACTCACTACTTTGCATTGTAGCAAAGTGTCATTTCTTCGGTTGTGACATAAAAAGATAGAATAAAATATTTACAAAAATGTGAAGGGTGTACTCACTTTTGTGAGATACTGTACATGCATCTACTGTGTTCAACTGTGTTATCTTAATTTATATAGTAAATCACTTACCTGTGTTTTTCGTCTGTAGTAAATTTGGGTCAAATTTTGCTTATTGCAAGCTGTTGGCCAATTTTACACTAATGTATTATTAATGTACAGTATCTTAATTCTGTAGTAAAACCCTTGAAAACAAAATTCCATATGTTATTGAGCTGGTAAATCAGGACAATAAGCAGCTGGCAACAACATTCCGGCTGTGATTGTGAATAGCAAAAAAAATACAAAATTGCGGCGCTAACATAAAATAGTGATAAATACAATTTATAAAAACACAAAATATAGTCTTCAAAGAAAGAAAAAGTCCCACGAGTGACGACAGTTCAATGATGAAGCTTATAAATCACTCCAAAGGGAAAAAGAAAATCCAGTGTTCATCATAAGTCCAGTACAGACCATTGATGTGAATACCATACAAAAAAGGTGAATCACCCAAGAGTGCCTCTTTGTTCTTTGATCTACCACTCTCCATCCTTGGTGGTGAGCATAGACACTCTCTCCAGCCGCTCTAACTTGTATGACCTACTATACATACTCTAACTTGTATTACTCCTGTGTACGTATGCATGCACCACATGTTTGTGTGCATATGTATGTGTGTGTATATATATATATATATATATATATATATATATATATATATATA
>BLSH010025707.1:268090-299176 GCA_018402905.1 Glandirana rugosa
TCGATTTTTGTCGAAGACATTCCGGAGTATGTTTGCCAAAAATGGGGACGTAAAAAATCGTAAAAAAACGTCGAGAGGTACAATAAGTTACACGGGTATGTTACCGGGAGCTAAAAACGGACTGTAGTCAGAGCTGCAAAACGATAAAGCGGGCACACATACTTCGGAATTTGTCATTTTTTGCAGGCCACACGTACTCCGGATTCCGGAGTATGTATCTCAACTCGCTTGGAGACCTTCAAGCCCAAGACGACCAGACAGGCTTGAAGCCCTGTTTCAGGCCCAGGTCCAGGCCTGCCTTGGGCTTGCTAGCGTGCCTGTTGCTTAGTTCGGGTCCCCATTGATTTCAATGGGGTTCGTTGTCCGTGCGATCGTTCGGGTTCCGTCCGGACCTGGACCCGGACTTTGTCCCGAAGTTCGGACAGACCAGCAGAACCCGAACTTCCAGAGGTTCGCTCAACTCTATGTATGAGGCCTTAGGCCTCATGCACACCGGACGTTTTTTACTGTTTAAGGCTTCATACACACGGGCGAAATAGCAAAACGTCGAGACTGATGTCAGGCAAAAATCGAGGGCCATTGTATGGGCACATTGAATAACATGGAGAGCTGCAAAAAAATGCTAAAAAATGCAGGGGTAAAAACCGTTTGTATGAGGCCTTACAGAAGCTGTTTTTAGCTGCAAACGTTTTTTTCTACAGTCAATAAATGTCCTCCATCATGTTATACTATGTGTTCATGCACACACAGGCTGTTAACCACTGTTTTTAGCAGGGACGTTTTTGAGCTGTAAAAAAACCCAAGACCAGTGGGTTCTGAGAGACATTTTTCAACTATAAAAACGTTCAAACTCTCAAAAATGTGCAAAATCGCGCAAACACGCGGCTAAAAGCAGATCCCCAACGTTTTTGGACGTTTTAGATCAGTTGAGGGGAAAAAAAACGATGACCCTTTAAAAACACCGGTAATATAATGCTAATAACAGCTGAAAAAATCACTGATAAGCTACTGACGTTTTTAGGAAGTTTTTTAATGTCCTGTGTGTATGAAGCCAATTTACAGTCCACTTTCTTTGGTAAGCAGTCATTACTTATCATATGCACACTTGGGTGAGTCCCCTTTCTTCTTATGGTATTCACATGAATGGTGTATACTTGGCTTATGATGAATACTGGATTTTCTTTATCCCTTTGGAGTGATTTATAAGCTTCATCATTGGACTGTCATCACTCATGGGACTTTTTCTTTTTTTGAGAACTATTTTTTTATTTTTTATATATTGTATATATAACTATTTTATGTTAGCATGTCAATTTTGTATTTTGTTTTTTGCGGTAAAACCCTTACCTATACCCTGTGACTCCAGTAAACCTAGGCCTAGTCTTGCTCATTGAATTTTGTCCGGCCGCCTGTTAATTTTATACTGTTGTATCATCTGCAGTCTCTCTCTCTTTATTCTTGTATTAAAACACTTGCCTGTACTTTGTGTTTCTAGTATATTTCAGCCAGTTCTCCCTCACAAAGAATATTCAGCTGATGACCAATTTTACACTGCTGCATCATCTGTCGCCTGACTCTTAATGGGTGTTTGAAAGAAACTGGCCAGCAGCAGGGCAAGCCTGCATTCACGAGAATAAGCACAGTCTACAAGCCAATTTCTATCCACAGGTCAAAGTAGGCTCCACTTGATGAAAATGCATTTGTTGTTGCTAAAATTACCAGGAAAAAAGCTTTTTTTCAAACTGAAACAAATCAGATTGGGAAAACTGCTACTGCAGTCAGGAAAATTATTAAAAAAAAATCCACAGCCACGTATACACTGACAGTGTACATTGTTGCTGCTGCCTTCTGTGAAAGTTGTACTGTTTCGTAACATCGCATACAGCTTCCTATAAGCTTCCTCCTGCTGTACAGTATTTGTAAAACTTTTTGTTGCATTGGTGCATGCTCCACATGGCGGTATCTAGCTTCACATGATTTTTGGACAATAGTTTACCTATTAACTCCTAAAATGGGCAGAATTTTCTAGCAGGATTCACCACCCCATGGACTTAAATGGAATTCGCCACTAAGTTTGGGGTCAAGTAGGATTTTCCAAACCCTCAGTAAATTGTACCTAGGCATATTTGCTCATCTCTAACAGAGACAAAATTGCACAGCACACTTTTTGTGTTCACTACCACAGAGAAAGAAAATCCAAACGTAATGACTACATTCTCATATTAACTTTAACATGCAATTTGAATGCATTTATATATGCATCTCAAAAGTTGTTTTTTTAATCTCAAGCTTTCTTTAATACTTAGTGATTATGCCATAAAGGCTGTGGTTCAGACATTTCCTTGGTGTTATATGTTATATTGTTTGAAAAGAGTTTGCCTATATGTAGACAGGCGTCTACAAAGTACTGTGGCAAATGTCTTTGTTTGCTATATTCCATAAAAGTTATGCATATAAATACAGGAGATTAGCTTGTCTGGACTTGTCTACTGCTCCAGGATGGGAATTAGAGAAGAGATGCTGCCACTATGTGATTGAACGTTGGTTAACTGTGCTCATATCAGTGGGAACCACGTCAGGGCTCTCAGGAAATGGGCATTATGAACTTTAAAGGACTTTCTGCATTATAGAAGTATGATAATTAGTGGGGCAGTGGGCTACCAGGAGGCACTACAGTTAGAGAATGTTATAGAGATTGTAACCCATGTTGAAGGTAATGTAGCACACCGTGAACTGTGATGGATGCAGCCTTTACAAGTACTGTAAAGAAAAAGTGTAACATGCCATGAAATTTATTGGATGGAGCCCTTACAAATAAAAGAAACATTCTGCTGTTATTTAACCCTGCCTGGTCTGAATTTATTCAAAGGGGTGCATGCATAGCATATCCAAAAACAGGTCTTAACAAGGAAATGAGAGGAGTTAGTGAAGAAGCTGTACAAATGTCCAACAAGCAGAGAAGCTATCCGGAGGAGGTTATATTGCCATTGCCCATGACTACAGTACTAGTGTCAGGTGCATAATCAGCCAGCCAGTTGGGAAGTGTTGCGACATGGCATAGGTGACAGTATGCCTTGGTAGTGAAGGAGCTTTTGAGCTTTGCTCCTTCCCTAGCAATCAGAACCCCACATACAGGGTCTGACATCACGGCATGGGGTGTCCTAGGGACCCAGCCTGTAATGTCATGGAAGATGGGGAGAGAGAGAGGCCTAGGAGGTTAAGAAGCCCAAGATATGTGCAAGAGTTTGGCTTCCTGGTATCCAAGTGTAACATGAGGGTTGATGTCATTAGGGGTGAAGTGACTGGTAGCTGAGCTAGTGGAGTTCAGTACAGACTCAGCGGTACCAGCTCAGAAGTGCTGCAGCAAAAGAGAAGAAGTCTAATCTAGTTCCCAGAGCATAGAGAGAGTAATGAACTGTGTTGTGGATTAACTAGTGAATTAAGTTGCATTGCTTTTAAGATGGAGTGCCGCCATAACTCTGTATTAATTTAAAGGTCAGCCTCAGCCCACATTTAGGGAACTAGCGAATGCTATTCAGGGTCCTCCACAAGGGTGCAGTAAGCCCTGCCCACAACTATGCCCTAAAAATTTCCAGAATTTACTAACAGGATTTGCCACCATATAATTCAATGGAATTAGCTGCTAAATTGGGGTTTGCCAATTTATAAGTAGGATTCACTGAACCCTCTGCAACTTAAAGCAGAACTACAGGAAAAACTCATTTTTTCATTTTGGATAGAGTAAGGGAGGATTTTAACCCCTGTCAGATTTTTTTCTGTGTCCCATTTTGGAGATTTCCCTTCACTTTCCATCCCATATCCAAACAGGAAGTGAGAGGAAATCCCTACAAATTAAGTAAATTCCTTGGGACCCCCAGGTCAACAGAACTAGTGTCCCTGATGGCTTGTGGTAGCTTCTGATTGGTTATCACAGTGATCAGTCACTATGAAACCCGCCCCTGTGTTTTTCTCTTTCTGTGAATGGAGAGATAGATACATTGTATTTTTGTCTTTCCTTGCAGAAAAAAAAGTATTTGTAAAAATCTTTCAAATAAATAAAATAAAAAAAGACAGAAAAAATACCTGGATCAAGGCTTGATCTAGGTCAGTGCCAGGGCTAGTATTTGGGTCAAGTAAGGGTCAAAGGTCAAGGCCAGGGTTACAGGTCAGGGTCAGTATATTTTGACCTGGATTTTAGCATCAGTGTCAGTTAGTGTCAGTGTGTTTTAGGTAGGATGAAAAAAAAATGCAAAATGTGCACTGTTGTTTCTGGGCTGTACTACGGGTCCAAACAACAAATAACATACACATATGTGGTATCATTGCAATCATCAGGAGCAGGAAAATGTATTTTGATGGTAGGTTATGGTAGTAACAAGAAATACACAAAATGTTTGTTTTTTTTACTATTTTGGGCCAGTTTTTCTTTGATAATAAAAAAATCAGGAGATATCCATAACTATTTACTACCAAATGAAAGCCCAATTTATCCTGTAGAAAACAAGGTATAATTCTTCCTTATCATCCTTTGTTCTAACAGATGAATATTAATTTCACAATACTATGCTTAATCTTAAGAAAATCTCTGCTAGGTGCTATGTGTGTGTGACGTGGCCATTAGGGATGGGCCGGCGGTTCGACGTTCGAACATCAGGCGTTTGCCCGTTCATCAAATTTAGACCATTATGGGGCATTCGCAGCGACTTCACCACCATGGAGGGCCCCATAATGCATTGTGTGTGCACACACGGCGTGCACAGCTCCTCCTCCATGGGAGGGCTGCCACCATCTGCGCTGGCTTTGTGTTGATGTTTTATTTATAGTGCAGGGCGGGGCCACCGGGTGATGTACGGGTGACCCCGTCCCTTCTGACGTCATGTGACGTCAGAGGAGCGAGTCACTCAATTATGTCACTGGGTGGTCCCGTCCTTCACTATAAATAAAACGTCAAAACCAAAAGGGCTAAGTCGGTGGGAGCCATCCCATGGAGGAGGAGCTGTTTGTTTTTCTTTTAGTTTTTTTTTCAGGTCCATCGCTCACTGTGATTGACGATGGATTACAATGGGAGACACCCCATCAACATGGGGACAAGGTGCTTTGGGTGGAGGGCACAGAGCCCCCCCTGCCCTAAAGCATCCATACTTCCCATGTTGAGGGCATGTAGCTTGGTATGGTTCAGGAGGGGGGGGGCCCTATCCTGGCCGACCAGGTTGCATGCTCGGATAAGGGTCTGGTTTGGATTTTAGGGGAGCCCCACATCATTTTTTTTTTAAATTTTGGTGCGGGGTTCCCCTTAAAATCCAAACCAGACCCGAAGGGCCTGGTATGGACTGGAGGGGGACTGGAGAGGGACCCCGCGCAAATTTTTTCAGTGATTTTTCTGTGTATTGCCGGGAGCCGGCAATACATTACAGCCGCGATAATAAATGACAATTTTCCCTTCACAAATATCTTTTTGCTCTGGCTATGTTCTAAACATCACAGAGGTGCACCCTTTTACAGGCAGACTAAGGGACCCCCCAGGCACATTATTTAAATGAATATTTCATTTTTATTGTTTAACTTTAAGCATTAATAAAATCACTGATCCTGAAAAAACAATTGATTTAAAAACTTTTTTTTGCATTGATACATGTCCCCTAGGGCAGGACCCGGGTCCCCATACACTTTTTAGGGCAGTAACTTGCATATTAATCTTTAAAATGAGCACTTTTGATTTTTCATGTTTGGGTCCCATAAACTATAACGGTGTTCAAATGTTCGCACACATTTTTTGCCTGTTCGCATTTTCTGGTGCGAACCGAACTGGGAGGTGTTTGGCCCATCCCTAGTGGCCATATATCTTCCTTTTCAATTTAACAATCATCGTATATATATATATATATGCATTATTTTATGCTTCCAAAGTCTCTTATGTATTGTAGGGACAGATAAAGTCGCCCCCCTTCCAGACTGGGGAGCTCCCTCCAAGGCCACGACAGCCTAGCACTCCATCTCCAGCTTCCTCCCAAACAACTCCTCCCCAGCTGGGCTGACCCTGTGTATTTAGGAGACATGCCCCCTAGCAATCCAAGTTGGGGATTGGTCAGTGCTCCTCAGAATACCCCAGGAAGCTCCACCTCTCCTCTCCTCCTTCCTTTCCAGAAGATTCTAGAATGTTCAGGAAATAACTGGGAGGTCTTGGTGATGCTGCCTGTGAGTCACTCAGCTCTTCCTGAGTCACTCCCAACCCAGATCAAAACAAACAATGAAATGTACTTACTCTAACAAAACCCTAAGCATTACCACTTCTAGCACACTAAAGGGTGCTACATACATGTGATTTTTTTCTCTTGTTTTATTTTTAATAATTACAGTTGTCATTATGGGGTATTGTTTGCAGAATTTTGAGGAAAAAGAATGGATTTAATCAATTTTGGAATAAGTCTGTAACATAACAAAATGTGGAAAAAATTAAGCGCTGTGAATACTTTCTGGTTGTACTGTAAACGTGGGTATCCATGTTTGTTCGTTACATATGCACAGTGTGTTTCTAGTAAGAATGAACAAACCTGAAAGTTTTTGCATTGAAATTTCAGCAGTAAATGATTTTGACTAAATTTGCCATTTCAGCTCCAGTAAATGCATTGGAGTCAATTGAGAAGGCAAAATTGAAGTGATTTGTGTTGGTATTTAGGGAAGCAATGTCTTTGAATTGCTCCTGAGGATTGGGGAAGTTTGGTTTTTTTACAAAAATAAATGGCATCTCATGGGGCATGATACTGTGAAAAAGATGAACCTGAAACCAAAGCTTTCATATCAATGAACAAAAATATGATTTTTTTAAAATCGTGTTTTAAATAATAATTGAGTTCTATGGTCACAACATACACTTTCATTTTATAATATCAGCATTGTAATAGCAGTACAAACAACAGTTATTATTGATGATCCAATGTACTTGAAAAATTTCCTTTCATGTTGTACGTGCTGCTGTTAATAAACTGCAGCTGAGAAAAATCTCAGGCAGGGCCATGCTGTGTGGCTGTTTAACCTTTTTATGACCACTCACTGCACATATACTGCGACAGGGCGGCCGCTCTGCGCATGATCTCGTGCCTAGTACGTGATCCATGTGCCGGGGTAGAGAGTAATAATAATAATAATAATAACTAACTAATAAATAACTATTAAATTATAGGTATTGGAATTTCCTTGAAAATATGGCTGTTAGTGAACTTAAATACGACATTTATCACTAGCAGCTAGTGACTCATTAGTGTTACAAGGTCCCAGGTGTGAATGGGGAGCAGGTGTGTTAAATTTGGTGTTATCCCTCTCACTCTCTGATACTGGACACTGGAAGTTCAACATGGCACCTCATAGCAAATAACTCTCTGAGGATCTGAAAAAAAAAAGAATTGTGGCTCTACATAAATATTGGCTAGGCTATAAGATTGCCAAGACCCTGAAACTGAGCTGCAGCATAGTGGCCAAGACCATTCAGCAGTTTAACAGGACGGGTTCCACTCAGAACAGGCCTCGCCATGGTCGACCAAAGAATTTGAGTGCACATGCCCAGCGTCATATCCAGAGGTTGTATTTGGGAAATAGAAGTACGAGTGCTGCCAGCATTCCTGCAGAGGTTGAAGGGATGGGGGGTCAGCCTGTCAATGTTCAGACCATACGCCACACACTGCATCAAATTGGTCTGCATGGCTGTCGTCCCAGAAGGAAGCCTCTTCTAAAGATGATGCACAAGAAAGCACACAAACAGTTTGCTGAAGACATGCAGACTAAGTACATGGATTACTGGAACCATGTCCTGTGGTCTGATGAAACCAAGATAAACCTATTTGGTTCAGATGGTGTCCAGCTTGTGTGGCAGCAACCAGGTGAGGAGTACAAAGACAAGTGTGTCTTGCCTACAGTCAAGCATGGTGGTGGGAGTGTCCTGGTCTGGGGAGCTGCAATTCACTGAAGGAACCATGGATGCCAACATGTACTGTGACATACTGAAGCAGAGCATGATCCTCTCCCTTCGGAGACTGGGCTGCAGGGCAGTATTACAACATGATAAAGACCCCAAACCCACCTCCAAGATGTCCACTGCCTTGCTAAAGAAGCTGAGGGTAAAGGTGATGGACTGACCAAGCATGTCTCCAGGCCTAAACCCTATTGAGCATCTGTGAGGCATCCTCAAATGGAAGTTGGAGCATCTCTAACATCCACCAGCTCTGTGATGTTGTCATGGAGGAGTGGAAGAGGATTCCAGTGGCAACCTGTGACGCTCTGGTGAACTCCATGCCCAAGAGGGTTAAGGCAGTGCTGGAATATAATGGTGGCCACACAAAATATTGACACTTTGGGCCTAATTTAGGAGTGTACTCACTTTTCTTGCCAGTGGTTTAGACATTAATGGCTGTGTGTTGAGTTATTTTGAGGGGATAGTAAATTTACACTGCTATACAAGCTGTACACTCACTACTTTACATTGTAGCAAAGTGTCATTTCTTCAGTGTTGTCACATGAAAAGATATAATAAAATAGATATAATAAAAAAAAAGATATAATAAAATATTTATAAAAATGTGAGAGGTGTACTCACTTTTGTGAGATAGTGTATATTCTTACACTGCCTGAACGTACTCTATATGCTATACACTGACTGAGCTGTATATGGTCTACACTAAAGGCATTGTATTATATATATACCATTTAAGGTACATATATATTCTTACACTGCCTGCACTAACTGACTGTATACAGATCGCACTATCTATCTAGTATTTCTCACTCTCTACACTAAACTGCCTGCACGCCGCTAGCTAAGCTCCCTCTCTGTCTCCACGTTATACACAGCACTACATAGAGCAGCTGTACAAGCGGATTGATATAGTGTGGGCATGGATTGAGCCTGCCTTTGGCCAGTCATAGCTCACACAGCAGAGCGCGCTGTGATTGGCCAAAGCATGCAAGTCATGTGCATGCTTTGGCCAATCAGCGGGTGGCATTTCCCTGTGATCGGTATGCATTATGGGGCACTCGAATTTCCCGCGGACAGCCCATAATGTTTGGCATGTGCCAAACAGATGAACCCCCGATGTTCGAGTCGAACATACGTTCGACTTGAACCGTGGGCCCATCCCTAATGTACAGTATGTTTATACAAGCATATAAATTATTACTTGCAGCAAGTATGCACATAGGTAAAGACCAACATCATGTGGTTTCTGTGCAAAGTATATGGTCTTGCCTGCCTAAACCAGTAATTCTACTTTTCCGATTTTCAACTGCCCTGGAGTTTCATCATGCCCTTCAACGTTTTACAAACAAAATGAGGATTTCAGAGACTGACTCCCGAGGCACTGACTCACATTTGGATGAGATCTCTTCAGTAGTTCTGCTTGCTGCTTGTTCCTTGTAGCACAGAATACATTTTCTCAATTGATTCTAGTTTAGTGATGTATTTTCCTCTCCAAAACACACATTTATAACAAAATGCGTTTTGTGAAGTGCTTAAATTCATTTCATTGTCAGTTTACCATGTAATCTTTCAAAATGTTTTGTTTAATATCTTACTAAGCGAGTTTTCAGCAATGCAGCCACATAGGAAAAGATTACTAAATGCTTAAAGTCATTTTCGACGTGGCCAGCTAACTTATGATTTTTTCATATACCATCCAAAGTAACGATTTGCTCAGAACTGAGCCCAAAATGTATTTCCACTTCTGCAATCTAATTTGAGAAAACCCCTCTATATGTCTGTTATGTGCTCCTATTCACACAGCAAGACTTAAAATACACTATATTGTCAAAAGTATTGGGACACCTGCCTTTACACGCACATGAACTTAAGTGGCATCCCAGTCTTAGTCTGTAGGGTTCAATACCGAGTTGGCCCACCTTTGCAGCTATAACAGCTTTAACTCTTCTAGGAAGGCTGTCCACAAGATTTAGGAGTGTGTCTATGGGAATGTTTGACCATTCTTCCAGAAGCACATTTGTGAGGTCAGGCACTGATGTTGGATGAGAAGGCCTGGCTCGCAGTCTCCACTCTAATTTATACCAAAGGTGTTCTATCGGGTTGAGGTGCAGGCCAGTCAAGTTTCACCACCCCAAACTCGTTCATCCATGTCTCTTTGGACCTTGCTTTTGCACTGGTGCGCAGTCATGTTGGAACAGGACGGGGCCATCCCCAAACTGTTCTCACAAAGTTGGGAGCATGAAAGTGTCCAAAATGTCTTGGTATGCTGATGCATTAGTTGTTCTCTTCACTGGAACTAAACGGCCAAGCCCAACCTCTGAAAAACAACCCCACACCATAATACCCCCTCCACCAAATGAGTTGGATCAGTGCACAAAACAAGGTCCATAAAGACATGGATGCGCGAGTTTGGGGTGGAGGAACTCAATCTGATAGAACACCTAGAAGGGCCCATACCCAAACTGTTCCCACAAAGTTGGGAGCATGAAATTGTTCATAATCTCTTGGTATGCTGACACCTTAAGAGTTACCTTCATTGGAATTAAGGGGCCAAGCCCAACCCCCGAAAAACAACCCCACACCATAATCCCCCCTTCACCAAATGATTTGGATCAGTGCACAAAGCAAGGTCCATAAAGACATGGATGAGCTAGATTGAGGTGGAGCAACTTGACTGGCCTGCACAGTCCTGACCTCAACCAGATAGAACACCTTTGGGATGAATTCAAGTGGAGACTACGAGCCAGGCCTTCTCATCCAACATCAGTGCCTGACCTCACAAATGCGCTTCTAGAAGAATGATCAGACATTCCCATAGACACACTCCTAAACCTTGTGGACAGCCTTCCCAGAAGAGTTGAAACTGTTATAGATGCAAAGGTTGGGCCAACTCAATATTGAACCCTACAGACTAAGACTGGGATGCCATTAAAGTTCATGTGCGTGTAAAGGCAGGCATCCCAATGCTTTTGACAATATCCACCCAGCAAGACTCCTGTACCAAGAGCATCTATCCACACAGCAAG
This sequence comes from Glandirana rugosa, assembly GCA_018402905.1. Lineage (NCBI taxonomy): Eukaryota > Metazoa > Chordata > Amphibia > Anura > Ranidae > Glandirana > Glandirana rugosa. Next base: position 279,083 of record BLSH010025707.1, read on the forward strand.
ACTTAAAATAATACAAAAATGTATATTTATTGCCCTTTTGGATGTTTGTTTGGTGTAGCCCTCTGTTCAGACTGCAAGCTACTCTGAACAATTTCACAGTGATCCTGTCCCCATTGACAAAGAGGGACACACCTAGGTTTCCCTCATTAACCCCTTCCCACTCAGCCTCGCTGCCCCTTTATGTGGGTCTTTATGCCCCAGAGGTGGGATGGATTTCCTGATCATGTGACCACTGTGATTGGCTGTCATCGTGGTCACATGATTGGGAGCCTGTCCCTCTGGCTTCCGTTTATGACTAGAGACTAAAAGCTGTCCTTGGCAGCTCGGCCACTGTACTGGGAGCACACGGTAAGTGTGCTCTTAGCACAGAAATCTCAGCAATCCATGGACACATATGTGCAGCGTGTGAGTATTAAAGCCCACCCTCTTTTCCGCTGCACATATGCTTTATATGAGTGGCAAGAGGCTAACAGAAAATGCAGAAGGCCAGCTTAGAGATCTTTAGCCCTTTGTTAGGACAGATGGTGTTCCAATCTAATTTATAGCTGATAGTGAGATCTGGCAGCACAGTACAGACAGGATTAGTTATGGTAAATATTAAAGGCCCATTCACACCAAAACACGGCATAGGAAAGGTGCATTCTGTGCACATTTGCCCCAGTGCAGGTGAACATACTGTCCATAGGTGCTAATTAATTGTTAATGGTCCCCAAACACATCTTGCACATGCAATGCAGTACCCTGCAGTTTGGTGCAGTGCGATCTAAGTGTGTTACAGTGCATTTTGCAGCCCATTCGAATGAATAAGCTGCCAAAAACAGGAACAGACTTGTTCCAGTATGAATCAGCTCTAACTCCATAGCACCTTCATAAACATCACAAAGACAGGAAAGCTAAGAAGAATTTTTAGTACTAAAGCTTTCAGGGTAGAGCATTTAAAATAGTAAGCACTAGTGATGAGACAAACTGCCCTGGATTCAGGTTGACAGGGGCATTAAAATCAATAGGAGCTGAATCTTTCAAATTAAAAATGCCTATTTTCTGGGATAATATGCAAGGGGTGTCAAAAAATAGCATGAGAGTGGGAGCTTCCCTGGAGCACATATACCAATACAAAAAGAAATGAACTGAAAAAAATAAAAATTGGGATTTATTTTTAAAAAAATTGTTCTGATGTGTAGGAGGGATAGGAAAGGAATCACAGAAGAGTAGGTGCTTTTCATGGGTGAAGGTCTTCTTTAACTGTAGTATAAACAATAACGAGATCTTTTGTTAATCGTATAATCCCCTTCTCTGAGTTCATTGATGGACACAGCGTCTTCTTATTCTCAACCGTAAGGTTTATAGTGCCATCTAGAGGAGCAGGACACTAGGGAGAAAAGAAACACCACCTATGGGCAGTCCTAGCTGGCATAAAGCCCCTCTCTGTTATAGGTGGCTTGGTTTGTCACAAATCTGTACAAGCAATAAGGAACCAAATAGAGGGGTGGGTGCTATATTCTTCAATTAACTCAGACAGGGATTTTAGGGTGAGTAACATCATTTGACGAACACAGAATTTTCTTTTTCTCAACCATAAGGATGTCCCAAAGCAGTGCCTTAATTAGGGGTGGGGAAAAAAAGAAAGAAAACACACCACCACACAAGAACCCCCAGAAGGGAAACAAGAACCATCAAACAGCCTCCTGTAAAGCTTTGTAGACAAAGCACACATCCAACGATGCCAACACATCAACTTTGTAAAACGTAGTAAAGATGTGCACAGGCGACCAGGTAGCCATCTTGCAAACTCGAAATGACCAAAAGGCACTAATTGCTCTCGTAGAGTGTGCCGTAACAGGGAAAGGAGGAGCCCTCCCGTTAATGGCATAAGCCTGAACAACTGTCTGATGAATTCAACAAGAAATCATGGCAAAGGAGGCTGCCAGGCCCTTGCGATCACAAGAAGAGAATCCCACATCTAAAAGGATGACAAAGCAAACAGGCACACGCCCAGAAGACATCCAAGGAGTTTTGAGCTTTAGAACCCATATAAACTCTTGCAGAGTGGGCATGGTGATCTCCACGTTGTCCATCAGTGCAGATTGAGTCTCTGCTCGCAGGAGAAGGTCATCCTGATGGCGAATCACGGCAATCCTTGTTGTTTCAGCAATGCCAAGACCGAAGCTAGCATCTTGGCAAACACCTGAAGAGAGGAGGCTAGACCAAAAGGGACAAACTGATAATGCATGTCCCGGACTGCAAAGCGGAAGAGGTGCTGGTGCCCAACAATGGCATATCCTTGCATATGTTAAAGAGGAGTTCCAGCCTGGGGAAAAAATTAAAAGTATTTGTAGTTGCTGACTTTTAATATGTGGACACTTACCTGTCCAGGGAGCCCACGATGTCGGCACCCCAGCCGATCTTTGGATTGGCTTCCAGGTGCCGCCATTCCTGGTAAGGGAAACTGGTCTATTGCCTGAAGAAGGAGCACGAATGCTCTGAACGCGAGCACTTCCAACTCCACCCTGCACCCAGTAGTGCAGCGGTGGTTCCTGAGCCCCATCTGAGCCTCTCGAAGTGCTGGAAGCCACCAGCTCAGCCGAAACCAGCGGCCACCATTGTTCCCCGCCTGCAGCCTGTCCTCTTGAAGGAGTGGATGAAACACTACATAAGCCCTATTGCCATACATGCGCTGACAACGCTTTTATCTTGTGAGCTGCCATTTGTCTTTTTAATAAAGATGTTTTTACACTGCTGCACTTAGATTGGCACTGCTCTTTTTCTGTTCTAGGGAAACCAGCAGTGCAGCCTTTCGGCTTCACAGCTGGTTCCTTACTGTGCGAAGCGTGCCGTGCTTCCTAACTGGCCTGGCGGTGGGGGAAGGAGGCGGGGGGGCCAAACTTCAGAGGGGCAGCGCCGCAGCGCAGTCTCTGGGAAGTGGGGAAGGGTACCTGTTCCCCCCTCCCCCCTGAAAGGTGCCAAATGTGACACCTGGGGGGTGGGGAGCAGATAAGCAGAAGTTCCGCTTGTGGGTGGAACTCCGCTTTATCCTCTTGCCGCCCATGTAATGCATATGTGCTTCGGCAAAGAGGGTGGGTTTTCATGGCCACATTCTGCACATATGAATTTTTGGATGCCAATGCCTCTGTGCTGAGATCACACTCACTGAATGCTCCCAGCACATTGACCAAGTTGTCACAGGCAGCTTGCAGTCTCTAGATGCAATCCGGAGCCAGTGGAACAAGCTTTGGATCGTGTGACCAATGACGATTGATTGTGTGATCATTAAGTCTCAGCTCCCAGGGTGTGAAGACACATTTAAAGGGGCGCTGGGGCTGGACAGTAAGAGGTTAATCTCCAAAAATGAAACATCCTTTGTAATTACATCTGTTTGTTCAGCAAAATTGAGTTGCCAATGAAAATGTCAAACACTATTTGTCTATTCGAAGCCAGTAATTAGGCCAGCTTTCAAATACATATGTAAATTTAGTAGCTGGTATTCTAATATGGTTTTATTAACAAATCTGCAACACAAGAAACATTTGGCTTTGGTTGTGATATTAAGAGGAAGATGTGCAGGATAACCCCAGCAGTGTAAAGTCTAAACTCCAGCAGTTCTCCCAGATGACTGCACTGTGTTAAATTACCTGTGTCCTGCAGGCAGAGTGGCGGGGAACGTTTATCCTGGACTGGCTCCAAGGCGCCTGTCACATTTTAACTTCCAGTGAGCGGAAAAAGCGCAGGACAATGCGCGTTGACAAGTTCTTGTGCTGAGTTATTACAAACAAATTGTTTAAAGTATTCAATGGAATGTAAAAGTAGAATGACCAGTAGGAATGACAGTAGGGATCTCTGAAACACTGATTTAGCCCCAAAATGACAGATTTCACCAAAAAGGAAACCCTCAGCCGCGTTCATTGCGCTGTGTAGATGGCATTTGCTTAAAGAAATAATTGTACTTTTCTTCATTTAGATGGTGTGCCATATTTTGAAGGGTGCATTGAGGTCACTTTTGTTCATTTCGTAGTGTTCTTTGTTTTGGTTTTTTCTTTTTTTTTGTGCATCTGATTGCTATTTGTATATTGTTCCATTGTATATGGAAGTCAGTTTGGACAGATATAATGTATAATTGAAGTAAGTATTATGGATATAATTTGACATCTGTTTTTGTTTCACTGTATCTTCTATATACTAAGGAATTTATTATCATTATTACAGGATTTATATAGCGCCAACAGTTTGCACAGCATTTTAGAACATGAATGCAGACAGTACAGTTACAGTACAATTCAATACAGGAGGAATCATGTGTATAATGCTGGATAGATACCTTCTGTTAACTCTTGAATAAGTACACCATAGGTCTAAGAAACACAAACTGTAACATTTACTTTAATTTACATTATTATAATTATTATTAGACTATGAATGCAGAACTTGTGCATCTCCATAACATAGCACATATACCAAAAAAAAAAACCACTAGCAGCGCCAAGTCACAAAAAAAAAAAGAGCGTTGTTCTGGTATTAAGGTTCTGCGAATGCGTGGTGGCACACAAGGGGCTTCCTTTCCAGGGATGGTGTGTTTGTATTCAGGTATATGTCATGTGTTTTTGGGGCTCCAAGATATTTTTTTGCACAGTTTGTATATGCATTTTATCTGTCTTTAAATTAACTTTGGATATTTTAGTGAAAACATAGTATAGCTGCTCCCTAAAATTAATTTAATATATACATTGTGCCAGCTTAAAGCTGCCGAGGTTGCACATGTCTTTGTACAAATATGGACCTGGTTCTTAAATGTGGAGAAATTAAGGATGCACGTTTTCTGCCATTGTGACACATCCTCATGCCAATTTACTTTAATAAATCAGCACCACAGACGTCTTAAAAGAAGGAGGGTAGTACACAGCGCCACTGAAATCTATAGGATTAGAAGAGGACTATAACCCACTAGAAGTCGCAGCTGCCCTACCTTCTGAATCAGAAGTAATGAATGAAAAAGATATGTAAAAAGGCAGCCTTCTTACTTTATTTTTCCTATTGAGCATTACACCTTGGATAATGGTCTTAGAAAGATATGTTTATGTGTCATTTAAATGTGATGGTACAATAAGACCTGCAATGAATATGGTTATGGTCTATGAAGTATTATATGTATGGACTGATGTGCTGCTTTCATTTGTGTATTATAATCTTATTTCCCAATGCTACATACTTTTTGATTTTTCTGTAAAAATATTTCTTTAAATCAGTTGGGACTTTGATTTTTATCTATGGCGTGTAAAAGTCCCACATCTTATTACATGTATATGTCAACATTTTACTTTTTTGTCACTGTCTGGGTTTTCTTTCTCTGGGAAAAAAATGTAAAATAATAGGGCTAATGATGACTTGGTTTTTGGAACAAAAATAGGTCCAGGATAGTTGAATGTAGCTTCCAAAACCATCACCATTGATTTCCAACTTGTACCCTAAAAATTGAGACAAGCCCTCCTAATTTTGTCCAAAGCATGTAGCTGAAATGAGAAATTTCACCAAAATCTCCTGGATTTTGCAGAAGTTTCAGAGAAATCAAAACTCCTAATTTCCCTCACCTCAGCAGGTAGCCCATGTACTAAACATTCTGCAAGTAGCCCATGTACTAAGCGTTCAGTAGACAAGGAGGACCCTGATCCAGTCTACATAGATGTACAGTGGACTTTGTATTCCGTAAATTTCCTGAATGTGAAGGAATAAGTGGCTACCTCTATAAACACATTTAAAAAAGCTACATATTCATCACATATTTTTTTCAGTGGGTATACATTTTCATGAACAAATCTAACTGCAAAAAATCACAATAAAATATTTGCTTAAAAGATAAGTGCACTTTAAGACAATCTGGGGTGGCACAGTGGTGTAGTGGATAGCACTTTCGCCTGGAAGCAAAAGGCATGGGTTTCCTCTGGTTACTCCGGTTTCCTCCCACACTCCAAAGACATGCTGGTAGGTTAATTGGATCCTGTCTAAATTGGCCCTAGTATATGTATGTATGAATGTGAGTTAGGCACCTTAGATTGTAAGCTCGAGGGTAGGGACTGATGTGAATGTACAATATATATGTAAAGCGCTGTGTAAATTGACAGCGCTATATAAGTAACTGAAATAAATAAATAAATAAATCTGGAATCACACAAACTTCATATGGGGCAATGCACGACCAAGAATCAGCCACGACAAACTCATAATCCCGAAACTAAAAGGTGGCCTGGGTCTCCCAGACATCCAAAAATACCATCAAGCATGTTTGTTAGCCAAGATAGTTGACTGGAATGTGCATGCTCACACCAAAGCATGGATCCAGCTCGAACAAAATATATCTCCGATACCCATTCAACAACTCCCATGGATTGCATCTAAACACACACCCCTCACATGCAAGTCTCACCCACTAATTGGCGTAACCCTCACAACTTTCCAAAATGCTTGTCGCAAAAACAACATATCATCCATCACAGGACCCATGACACCTCTACGCTGTAACCCAGACTTCCCGCCAGGTATGGGGACATCTTATCTCTCCAACATTTGGCCGCAACCAAACATTAGAGCAGAACAATTCATCGAAAAAGGCACTACCAGTTCGCACTCGAAGCTCACCTCCTGCTTGGCGGGCCGAAAGCTCCCAATCTGGACCTACTTCCAGATCCGACACTTTCTGGAAAATCTGAAACCCCGCCTCGACTGGTCTAGACAAATAACTCCATTTGAGGCTATATGTCTGAAAACAGATCCTCAGAAACACCTAATCTCAGACATATACGCTCTACTTTTTGCGAATCACAACTCCAAAGATTCTTGGGCAAGTCGGAAATGGGAATCAGACCTATCCATAGACCTCTCAAATCAAGAATGGGAATTCACCTTTTTGCACATACATAAAAGTACGATCAACACACATACGCAAGAAAATGCACACAAAATATACTCGGGATGGTACATGACCCCATCTAGACTACACAAAATCAAACCTTCGAATGCACCACATTGCTGGCGATATAACGATGATGAGGGCTTTCTTATACATATCTGGTAAACGTGCCCCAAAATACAACAATACTGGAAGGAAGTTCATAAACTTATTAGTAAAGTCACCACCCTCACCCTAGACTTCACCCCAGCAAAGTTCCTCTTACACCACTCCTCAATCCCGCACAAAATATACCATCGCTCATTGGCCAGCCACATGCTCAATGCGGCGAAACTGTGTATCCCAATCCGCTGGTTATCACCAGACCCATCAACTATCAAAGACTGGCTTAAACGCATTAAAAAAATTGCGGAAATGGAGGAACTTATTCACCAAGACAAAGACACCCCCACAAAATACACCACAACATGTGCATGCTGGACCCATTTTTCCACAACAGAGGAGTACACCCACCTCATACTCTAGAAGTCTCCACTCGGCCGGAGCGAGAGAGAATATACGACTCTCAGACATTCCCCGTGTTCCCACTTCTATTCCCCCCCTCCTGCTCCTTTCTTCTTACCCCTTTCTGCCTGTCATCCCACCCCCCCACCTCCAACCCTCACCATTCTATAAGCCTAACACATGTAACACCCACACAACCCCAAAGGAGACGAATCCTGAGATAGAAATCACACCCCAAAAGCTCTTCAGTTTCCCAGTTGCACAAGAATATCCCCAACTTGCAAAACTTCCACTCTCTCTCATAAACATACATTGCGCCCCTAATCAAAGCTCCCTCATCAATAGTTGAACATATATTGAGGGGACTGGATGTGCCCCCATCCGCTCACAGTAAGTCCAGTAAGTCCCCAACAGGGGTGAGCGGTTGGTCCGGAGTCACCTCCAAGGCCTCGCAAATGACGCCTCAAAGACCCACTGCCCAACCACGGTATAAAATTTTGTAATCACATGCAATTTAGTCTCTGTTACCTGTTTTCATAACTTGTCAAATGTTCATTGTGTTATTGGTACTCTCAAAGTCCTGCTGTATAACACTTTACAAACTCATCTGTATGTGATTCTACTTGATTGTTAACTGAAAAATGGAATACAAACTTAAAAAAAATAAATCTCGAATCTTAACCTTTATGCTCCTTTGCCTTGACCTAACCTAACCCACCTCCCTCCAAACCCACCCCCACAGATGCATTCATACCTCAATCTGATAGCTGTGGCCTTGAGTGTTTGTTTAGCCGTAGCACACAGGCACCTTGGCTATGCCCATGCATTACAGCTTCATTGACCTCTATGGGGCCAGTCGTTGATGTGTAGGCAGTCAGCAGGTCAAGGTCAGTATGCATCTGTGGAGGGGGAGAGGAGTTATCTTAGGTCAGGGGAAGGGGCAAAAAGTATAAGCACAGTTAATGTGCACTTCTGCTTTAACAAAACTGTATCTAGTGAGTCATGATACCCAACATACTGAAAAATATATGTGTTGCTGCTACCACCCCTGCAGGCACACGTAACAAAGAGACTAGGATGCTGATGTATCACGTACCTGATGGTGGAGGCCAAAGGAAAGAGACGGCTTCCCTTGCGGTAAAATTCCAGACTTCCCTGAGGGTGGAACAGGAGGAGTCAGGCTCACAGAAGCATAGTTCGCCCGCTGGAGTGCTTGCAGAGATGTTCTTGACTAAGGTGTTGTCAGAGGAACACCCAGGTATACAGCTGATGCACTGGAGTGGTGTCTGCAGACAGGTGGCACCTGTGAGAAGTAGCAGGTTTCAAGCAGAGCAGAGAGCAGGAGAGTAGTCAATTCGAAGCCAAGGTCAGGTACCAGGTGTGGATAAGAGCAAGCTTAGTCAGGAGGATAGCCGGGGTCATACACAGAAGAGCAGAGAGAGATGATTCATTAGACAAGCCGGGGCAGGCAGAAGAAAGGTCCAGAGGCAAGCCGAGTCGGTAACAGGTATTCACAGATGCAGGTGTACACAGGAACAAACGCACTGGACTACCGAAGATCAACCAGCAATTGCAGAGAGTGATTGGCTTACCTATAAAGGCTGCTTGGCGCTAAACTGGCCTGGGAGTGTGCATTACTGTGCACCTGCACGCTTGCACCAGTACACATCCGTGCATGTCCTCATGCACCCGTTGTGCACCAATGCGTATTCCTGCGGCCACACAAAGTACTGGCATGAATGCCAGGTCTCCAAGCACCTCTGCTGCGGACAGTGCCCTGACATGATGATATCATTGACCTAATATGGCCACTTGCGCATATTTGGACAATGTCATCAATGGTATAAGATCCTAAGACTAAGACAAACATTGGACATCTCTAATTGCCTTCCTTGATTTTTGTGTATTTTAGGAGGTTGCTGTTAGCAATCAAAAGGTTACCTTAACCACTTCAGCCCCGGAAGGATTTCACACTTTAGGACCAGTGCCCTTTTTGCTATTCGGCACTGCGTCGCTTTAACTGACAATTGCGCAGTCGTGCGACGCTGTACCCAAACGAAATTTGCTTTGCTTTCCTTTTTTTCTCACAAATAGAGCTTTCTTTTGGTGGTGTTTGATCATCACTGCGTCATTTCTGATCGCCGCTATAAACAATTTTTTTTGCAAAAAAAAACTAATTTCTTACTTTTTGCTAAAATACAAATCCAAAAAAAAATACAAAAAAACATTTTTTTTCATCAGTTTTGGCCGATTTATATTCTTCCTCATATTTGTGATAAAAAAAAATCGCAATCGGATTTTATTGATTGGTTTGCGCAAAAGTGGCCGTTTTTACGGATGATGAGAATTCATTTCTGGGGTTTTTATTTTTTATTTTTTTTTACTAGTAATGGCGGTGATCTGCGATTTTTAGCGGTACTACGATATTGGGGCAGACATGTCGGACCATTTTGACACTTTTTTGGGACCTTTGGCATTTTTTACAGCGATCAGTGCTATAAAAATGCACTGATTACTGTGTAAATGCCATTGGCAGTGAAGGGGTTAACCTGCAGGGGGCGCTCTAAGGGTTAACTGTGTTCCCTGGGCGTGTTCTAACTGTGTGTGGACTGCCCTGGCTGGGGAAGGGAAGTGATCACAGCTTCCATGTAGAGGAAGGCTGTGATCACAGCCCTTCCCCCTCTCACAGAACGGAGGTCCATGTTTACTTACACTGACCTCCGTTCTTTCAGTGCAGGGGGGGGCATCACGGGTAGCCGGCGGCGATCAAGTCCGCCGCACCCGCTCCCTGGCCCTCCCCGAACACAGTGAGTGCGCGTACTGGGGGTCCCCAAAAATTCCTTTAATTTGCAGAAATATGCTCTCACTTCCTGTTTGGCTATGGGACAGGAAGTGAAGGGAAATCTCCACAATGGGACAGAGATGGCGAAAAAAAATCTGACAGCAGTTATAACCCCCCCCTTACTCTATTCAAAATGAAAAAAAAAGTTTTGGCCATAGTTCTATTTTAACACGTCAATAAGTAAGTTTTTTGTACATAAAATGTATGTTCTGAAAAATAGGTTTTGTGTTTTAACTATAGATTAAGAATAAAGTTATACATGAAGATACAAGGGTACACGCCCAAGTGACAGTCTGATCAAAGTGAAATTGTTGGTTGATAAGACATTATATGCATACAGTATATGACCTCTGTATATTATGTATAACCCGTTTCAGTGGCATTGATGCAACAGAATATATATGAATACCATAACATCTTTGGTACCTGTACCTCTGCTGTAGAAAAATTACTATCCTGCATTTCAGATGATGGCTGCTCACTCGGATGTTTCAGAGATCTATGTAATTTATTTGTACAGAAAATGGTGGAATCCTAATTTTGCATATCAATATCAGTATGTAATTACCACAGAATATATCTAGTTGTGATGACGAGCGTGAAATTGAAAAGGGAAGTTAAATTTGTTAAAGAGCTGTCTTATTGTACCGAGAGGACACTGTGTCATGCCATTTCTCTTGCTCAGTCTTTTCAAACAATATTTCAAATTGCAGTAAATGGCAGGAAAACTGAAATACACATCACATCATGAAGACTTGGCATTTCACTGAGATTTCTGGTACTCAGAAACAGATCTGACACATCTATGAAATGAACCTGTACTCCATGTTCAAGCCCAATGCCATATATGTTAATGCATTTAATGTGTTAAAAAAACATATTACATGTGTTACTATTCTTGTTGGTTAATAGAGGATCAGCACCAGCCCATGTGTCAATCCCCCCTGGCATTCAGCTGCAGAGAGGACCGCTGTTCTATGTGTGGAAGCAGCAGTGTCTCTGCAGAGGTTCAATTTCCTCCTCCTCGCTTGAGTTGGTGAAATTTAGCTATGAAGTCAGCACCCAGTAACAATGCGAAACAAAAGCAGAGAAGCACAGAGCCCTTTCTAGATATTAAATCAAAAGTATTAGGAAGCCTGCCTTTACATGAACTTTAATGGCATCCCAGTCTTAGTCTGTAGGGTTCAATATTGAGTTGGCCCACCCTTGGCAGCTATAACAGTTTAATCTCTTCTGGGAAGGCTGCCCACAAGGTTTAGGAGTGTGTCTTTGGGAATGTTTGACCATTCTTCCAGAAGCGCATTTGTGAATTCAGGCATTAATGTGGATGAGAAGGCCTGGCTCACAGTCTGCACTCTAATTCATCCCAAAGGTGTTCTATCAGATTGAGGTCAGGGCTCTGTGCAGGCCAATAAAGTTCCTCCACCCCAAACTCGCTCATCCATGTTTTTATGGACCTTGTTTTGTGCACTGATCCAACTCATTTGGTGGAGGGGGTATTATGGTGTGGGGTTGTTTTTCAGAGGTTAGGCTTGGCCCTTTAGTTCCAGTGAAGAGAACAACTAATGCGTCAGAATACCAAGACATTTTGGACAATTTCATGCTCCCAACTTTGTGGGAACAGTTTGGGGATGGCCCCGTCCTGTTCCAACATGACTGCACACCAGTACACAAAGCAAGGTCCATAAAGACATAGATGAACAAATTTGGGGTGGAGGAAATTGCCTGGCCTGCATAATCCTAACCTAAACCCAATGGAAGACCTTTGGAAAGAAATAGAGTGGAGACTGAGAGCCAGGCCTTCTCTCCAATATCAGTGCCTAACCACACAAATGCACTTTAAATCTTGTGGACAGCCTTCCCAGAAGAGTTGAAGCTATTATAGCTGCAAAGGGTGGGTCAACTCAATATTGAACCCTACGGACTAAGACTGGGATGCCATTAAAGTTCATGTGCATGTAAAGGCAGGCGTCCCAATATTTTTGGCAATATAGTGTATCTTGAGTAGTCTACGTTTATTCTATGTCTACGTTTAGTCTATGTTTACACATATATCTCTTTTGCCACGCCTCTGAAAAGTGGTCTGCAGTCATGTTGCTTTTCAGAGAAGTTTCACAGCTTGTTTTAATCTTAAACATCGCACCACCAGGATCATTGCACACAATTGCGGGACAGTTGCAGTGTGGCCCCATTTGGATGAATGGGTCACGTTAAGTCATGATACAACAAGGGGAATAATTTTTGCTGTGGAGGAAAGCATCGCGCCCATGACATGTGTGCACCCCCATCTGTAGTCTTTCAGCTTAAGGGGGGGGCAGTTTGGGGGTCGTAAATGTTGGAAAAACAACAACAATGTTACTATATACTGTGAACTATATGTACTGTGTGCATTGTGCCTATCTATCCAGCAGGTGGCTCTGCAGTATTATAGTGTATAATGAATGTATTCTATGATATAACAGGATGTATGATCTATCTCTGTTATATGCACGTGTTTGTTATTCAGTTCCTGTTTTTCTCTTGTTCCATGATAAAGATATCCTCCATGAAAGTAATGCTATCCTCTGCATACAAGAAGCTTCTAGCGCATAATTTCAATATTCTGCACAACAGGTTATGGTCACCAGGCACCCAGGGTACTGGAAAGAGAATTCTGCAACTGAGTGAGTACAGTGAGTCTGTGAGTACTGTATGCAAAGATGGCAAGCGGTTCAGATGTGAAGTTTGCAATAGCAAAGCTGAACAATGCCAATTACCAGCTGTTGAAGTTTAAGCTAGAGGCGATTCTCAACAAGGATGACTTGTGGCAAGTGCTGAATACAGACAGACCCACAAACAGAGAGGTGGAGGACTGGGACAAGAAGGATAGGCAGGCAAAAGCAATTATAAGCTTACTAGTGGAAGATGACCAGCTTATCCAAATAAGAACAAAGAAAACAGCCAAAGGTATGTGGATTTCATTACAAAAATTGCATGAGCGTTCAATTGTCAACAGTAAGCTGTTTTTGCTATGAAAGCTGTATAAGATGAGACTAAAAGAAGGTCAGCAAATGTGTGACCACATGAATGCTATGCTGGAGATTATAGAGCAGTTGCGTGCCCTCGGAGAGGACATCAATGATAACCATATTCTTGCCCTTCTCCTATGCAGCCTTCCAAGGACATATACTGCTCTTATTAACGCTTTAGAAACCAGCACCGAGCAGGAACTTACACTGGAATATGTCAAAGGGAAATTAATCGATGAATATGACAGAAGGAAAGAAAACACACGCCATGATGACAAAGCTCTTAAGATGTACAAAGGCACAAAGCACAACAAAGAAAGCAGAGCCTGTTTTCACTCTAAAAGGACCGGTCACATAAGAAAGGACTGTTCTATCTGGAAAGCCAAGTAGCAAAAGCTAGAGCTATCAACAAAATGAAGAGTCAAAGCAGCCACAAAGAGAACTGCAAACACATAATGGAGTGGCACAGAGAGGCAAGCCACGCGGCTGGTGCATAGACTCAGGAGTGACAAGCCACATGACTATGAGATCTTCTTCACAAACATCGATTACAGTGCAAAAGACAAAATGTTCCTAGCAAACGGGAAAAGCATCACTGCTGAAGGTAAAGGCCAAGTCTTCCTGAACTGCATTATACCACAAGGCAAGCACAGAATTCTTGTAAAGAAAGTGCTGTATGTTCCAGAACTAGAAGGCAGCCTTCTATCAGTGAAAAGTCTTGCAAACAATGGACTCACAGTTAAGTTTCAGGGTGATGAATGCACAATTCACAATAATATGCAATTCCTCGCAAAAGGAAAACTGGGTGATAACCTATACAGGCTCATCACCACAGACCAGCAAGCAAATATAGTCTCTAATGACGTACAAGGCAAATGTATTCACTTATACACAGGCAGCTAGGGCACAGAAGTCCAGAAGCTACACAGGACATTATAAAGAGAGGCTTATCAGAAGATTTGACAATAGTGCCTTGCAAAGTGCTCATAAAATGCAAGTGTTGCATTGAAGCAAAAGCCACACATGCTCCCCTTCCACAGGCATCTCAAAGAAAAAACACCCAACCCCTGCAGCTCATACACATTAACGTATGCCAGGGGTCATCAACCCTGGGGCTGCAGCCCACTACTGGGCCGTAGGCTCTCTGTAATCGGGCCGTGGGTGGGCTGGCTGCATGAGAGACCCAGGCGGGTTGGCGAGCAGAGATGACACTTCTCTCTGCATCACTGCTCCTCTGACTTCTGTCCTCACAGCGCAGTTCAGTGTAGGAGGTGTGAGCGGGGAGCAGGGAGATGACATCATCTCTCACTGCCCACACCACGCGGGACTCTGCAGTGTTTGGAGGTGCGGCGGGGAGCAGAGAGATAACATCTCTCATGCCCACACCCTATTACTGCTTCCCTGCCCTCAACACTGACATGCTCATCTGGTGGCACTGGCAGGCAATGGCAAGTGACATCCTCATCTGGTGGCACTAGCAGGCAATGGCAAGTGACATCCTCATCTGGTGGCAAGCAGCATGGCAAGTGACATCCTCATCTGGTGGCAGGCAGCGTGGCAAGCGGCATCCTCATCTGGTGGCAGGCAATGGCAAGTGGCATCCTCATCTGGTGGCAGGCAGCATGGCAAGTGGCATCGTTATCTGGTGGCAGGCAATGGCAAGTGACATCCTCATCTGGTGGCAGGCAGAATGGCAAGTGATAATTCACATCTGATCGCAGGCAGCGTGGCAAGTGGCATCCTCATCTGGTAGCAGGCTGCGTGGCAAGTGACAATCCTCACCTGGTGACGCGTAGAATGGCAAGTGACAATCCGTATCTGGTGGCAGGCAATGGCAAGTGGCATCCTCATCTGGTGGCAGGCAATGGCAAGTGACATCCTCATCTGGTGGCAGGCAGAATGGCAAGTGACAATCTACATCTGGTGGCAGGCAGAATGGCAAGTGACAGTCTACATGTGGTGGCAGGCAGCATGGCAAGTGGCATCCTCATCTGGTGGTAGGCAGCGTGGCAAGTGACAATCCTCATCTGGTGGCAGGCAGAATGGCAAGTGACAATCCACATCTGGTGGCAGGCGACGTGGCAAGTGACACACTCGGGGCTCCCACAGATTCTGCATTATGGTGAGTTGAACTATTTCATTTTATATTACAATGTAATAATAGAAATAATGCACTTCAATCATTCTGAAACCATAACAACCATGGTGCCATGATGATTGAAGCGCCAAAACCAGCCATTCCCCCGACAAATTGCGTGTGAAAAATCGCATCCCCCCCCCCCCGTGCGCACGTTCCCCCTCGGGCCTCAGCACAATTTTCTTCCACGTAGCCGATCCCCAGTGCCAAAAAGGTTGGGGACCACTGACGTATGTAGTCCAATGAAAACTCCCAGGTCAGGCAGGCACAGATATCTACTGACTTTCATTGATGATTATTCCAGGTACACAACTACTTATCTGATGAAAACACAAGAATGAAACATCAGAGAAACTTCAAGAGTTTGTTGCCATGTCAAGCAACCAATGCCAACGCAAACCAGGAATAATATGCCCCGACAATGGTGGGGAATACATATGCAAAGAAGTGGCCTCATACCTGAAGAGATAAGGAATCGTACAACAGACAACCACACCATACACTCCTGAACAAAACGGTGTAGCAGAAAGGAAAAATCTCACTCTTATAGAAATGGCCAGGTGCATGTTGTCGGATGCCAACCTACCTCACAAGTACTGGGGAGAAGCAGTCATGACTGCAACCTACCTGCAGAACAGACTACCCTCAATAACCATTAAAAATACTCCATTCAAAATGTGGCATGGATCAAAGCCTAGCATTAGGCACATCAGAGTATTTGGATGTAAAGCATATGCCTATATTTCCAAGTGAGAAGCGATCCAAGTTGGAGAACAGAGCCATAGAGGGCATTCTAGTAGTCTACAGTGAGCAAATTAAGGGTTACAGAATCCTACACCCAAAAAAAGGAGAACAGAGCTATAGAGGGCATTCTAGTAGGCTACAGTGAGCAAATTAAGGGTTACAGAATCCTACACCCAAAGACTGACAAATTGACAATAAGCTGTAGTGTTTATTTTGATGAGAGCCCATCACCAGAAACACTGATCCCTGAAAACTGTGAAGTGAATATGCCCAACAAACCAGAAGAAAAGGTTGATCAAAGCGAACCTGTGCAGGAGTCAGAACAAGAGGTGGAACTCACAATGCCTAAATCAAGTTCCCCAGCAGATCCTGCTGAATTGCCTGAAATCAGAAGATCCAATCGGACTACAAAGTGGATACCACCCCGCAAGCTGTCACACACTGTCAAAACACACAGCATACTTGAACCAACATCTTGGGAAGACATAGAAAAACTGCCAAAATATGAAGCCATCAAATGGAGAAAAACAGCAGAAGAAGAATTAAAGTCACTTCAAGAAAATAAAACCTGGACAGACACTCGCAGAACTCCCTCCTAACCGTAAAACTATAGAAGTAAGTGGACTTTCAAAGTAAAGGCAGACACAGAAGGGAATATCCCCAAATTCAAAGCTGGCTTCCCTACTCTCCTGTTCCCCCAGCTGCTGCAGGGGATGTTCTGAGGATGGAGAGTGGGGGAAGGGGCTAATCAATCTGAGAAAATCTCTGAAATCTTGGAACAATTCCATATGCAGGATTCAAAGGAAATGAAAATTCCTATGGAACCAGGCTATCTAAAGAGCAGAAAACTTGCTACCCAACAATATGTATCGTAGAGCAATTAGTAAATTGATATATGTTGCCACCGTGACAGGGCCACAGCAGTGGGCATACTATGCAGGAAAGTCTCAGCTCCTTGTCTTTGATTGGAACTTAATAATAAGAGTGATGCAATACCTCAAAGGAACAATTCAGATGACGTTACGGTTACCAGCAACATCAATTCCAACACTGGTCAGATATGTGGATGCTGATTGGGCTGGGTACTGCAAGTAGATTCATCTTCCAGTATGGGGAAGGAACCATAGGTTGGTCTATTCGAAAGCAAACAACTGTCGCTCTATCTTCAACTGAAGCAGAGTATGTTGCAGCAGCACACGCATGTCAAGAAGCGATATGGATTCGTCAACTTTTTGTGGACATTGGAATAGACATATCAAAACCAATTCCTATTTTTGAAGACAACCAGGGATGTATAAAGGTTACGCAATCAGAAAGGGTCAATCCTAGGACCAAACACATCAACGTCAAGTATCACCTATTGAGGGACAATCAAGAGCAAGGTGTTATTGACATTCAATACTGCCCAGAGGAGATGACTGCTGATGCACTCACCAAGCCTTTGTTGAGGGAACGTCATAGTTATTTCCAGAAGAAGCTGAATATCATTTGACAGAGCACATGCTGTTGAGAAGGGGTGTTGTAAAAGCAACAGCAATGTTACTATATACTGTGAACTATTTATGTACTGTGTGCATTGTACCTATCTATCCAGCAGGTGGCACTGCAGTATTATAGTGTATAACCACTTCAGCCCTGGAAGGCTTTCCCACTGTAGGACCAGAGCACTTTTTGCGTTTCGGCACTGTGTCGCTTTAACTGACAATTGCCCAAATTATATTGGCATCCTTTTTTTTCCCCACAAATAGAGCTTTTGTTTGGTGGTATTTGATCACCTCTGCGTCACTTCTGGTCACCGCTATAAACAAAAAAAGAGCGACAATTTTAAAAAAACAATATTTTTTACTTTTTTCTAAAATACATATTAAAAAAAATATGTATAAAAAATCAAATTTATTCATCAGTTTTGGCAGATATATATCCTTCCTCATATTTATGCTAACAAAAATCGTGATCTGAGTTTATTGATTGGTTTGCGCAAAAGTTGTCGCGTTTACAAATGATGAGAATTAATTTATGGCGTTTTTACTATTTTTATTTTTTTTACTGGTAATGGCGGCGATCTGCAATTTTTATCAGGACTTTGATATTGGGGCCGACATGTCGGACGTTTTTTACACTTTTTTGGGACCAATGACATTTTTACAGCGATCAGATATTTAAATAGCCACTGATTACTGTATAAATGTCACTAGCAGTGAAGGGGTTAACCTGCAGAGGGCGATCCAGGGGTTAACTGTGTTTCCTAGGTGTGAACACTGTGTTCTAACTGTGTGGGGGCTGGGTTGCCAGGGGCATAACAGATCTAACTGATCCCAGAGACAGGGATCAGTAGATCTCTTACATGCTGCCTGCCAAAGCATGTAAACATGGCGCGGGTCCCCTGCGGACATCGAGACCGTTTGACCCGAGACCATACTGCTGGAGAGTGGGGTGGGCACGAGAGCGCGCCACCGGCACGTGCAAGCCATTGTTTATAGATGGCCATATGCGCTATCCAACCACTCTGCAACAGTAAATGTATGCGAGCCGGTCTGGAATCGGATAATCAATATATGTATTCTATGATATAACAGAATGTATGGCCAATCTCTGTTATATGCACTTGTTTGTTATTCAGTTCCTGTTTTCTTCTTATTCCATGATAAAGATATCCTCCATGAAAGTAAAGCTATCCTCTGCATACAAGAAGCTTCTAGCGCATAATTTCAATACTCTGCAGAACAGTAAAAACACTGCTCAACTTCGTGTTGCAAGAGGGATGGCTGTATTGCCTTCCTGACAATCCTTATGGCTCCCCCTGCAGCACTGCCAGCTTCTTCTTGTTCGGCTCCCAGCTATGCTGCTGGGAAATTGTTATGGGCAGCCATCCCCGCCCTACTGCTGTCCAGGCCCCTTGTGTGCCCCCCCCCTTTTGACAAAGTTGTTATGAAATGCATTCTTTGATTATAGGATTGAAAGTCTTCAAGCGTTCCCTCCTGTGGGTGACCCACCCCCTCTGACAACGAATGATGTCAGAAGGGGGCGGATTACCCATTTACGTCACCGGGTGGCCCCTTCCCTTCTTATAAAAAAAGTCAAACTGAAGACCGCTCATTCTGGGAGACGCCTTTGGACGGCACGGCTGCAGCAGCGGGAGCGGGAGCGGTGAAAGAAGAAGGAAGAAGAAGATGAAGATTGAAGGCGAAGAGAGGAAGGAAGAAGACCGAAAGAAGGAGCAGAAGACCAGAAGAAGGACTGGGGTAGGAGAAGATGGAGGGAGAAAGAAGAAGAGCTATTTTACACAATAAAGGACTTGTCAAAAACTGCCTCTTTTTTGTACCACTTTACTCCTTTTTTGGTGAAAGAGTAGTGGTACAATGTACCCCATACCTATTCACATGGGGGTGGTTGGGATTCTGATAAGCCCCCAGCCCACAGAACCCCACAACCACCGGTAAGGGTTGTGGGGATGAGGTCTTTCTCCCCATCAACATGGGGACAAGGTGCTTTGAGGGGGGCCTCAAAGCACCCTCCCCATGTTGAGGGCATGTGGCCTGGTATGGTTCGGAGGGGGGGTGCTCGCTTGTCCCCACCCCCTCATGCCATGGCTGCATGCTCAGATAAGTGTCTGGTTTGGATTTTGGGGTGACCCCCACGTCATTTTGGCACAGGGTTCCCCTTAAAATCCATACCAGACCTGATGGGCCTGGTATGGACTTTGGGGGGGACCCCCATGTCATTTTTTGTAAAAAATTGGCACGGGGTTCCCCTTAAAATTCATACCAGACCTGAAGCCACGTCATTTTTTTTAACTTTGGTCTTTATTAGGTTTTTCTTGAAAAGATTAACAACAGTTACAGTAGCGCTGTTAAGCATATAGGTTGGTAGTTTGTTGTTATCAGGAGAACATAAGTAAATAGTACATTGAGATGTTGCGTACAAACATGAGTACAGAGAAAAGTATAATGCGGGAGTTGCGCTA
>BLSH010025707.1:318484-349788 GCA_018402905.1 Glandirana rugosa
CCGAGACTACCCCCATGACTACATTCCCCCGTGACTACCTCCGTAATTACATTCCCCCCTGAGACTACATTACCCTCAACACTGCCTCTGGGACTACATTCCCCCTGAGATTCCATTTCCCCCAACACTACCTCTGTGACTACATACCCCCCCCCCCTGAGACTATCCCTGGGACTACATTTCACCCTGAGACTACATTCCCCCCTGAGGCTACCCCTGTGTCTATACTGTGTCTATACTCTCTCCTGAGACTACCCCTGGGACTACTTTTCCCTTGAGACGTCCCCTGAAAGTACATTCCCCCATAAGACTATCCCTGGGACTACACTCCCTCTTGAGACTACTCCTGAGATTGCATTCCCCCGAAAACGAAAAAAAATGTTTACATAAACAATTAAATAATAACTAACTACATTTCTCCATCAGTGCCCCCTTACATCAGTACCCCCATCAGAGCCCCCCCTTACATCAGTGCCCCCATCAGAGCTCCCCCTTACAGCAGTGTCTCCATTAGAGCTCCCCTTACATCTGGGTCCCCATCAAAGTCCCCTCTTATATCAGTGTCCTCATCAGAGTCACCCCTTACATCAGTGTCCTCATCAGAATCCCCCCTTACATCAGGGTCCATGTCACAACTCTCTCTTACATCTGGGTCCCTATCAGAGCCTGCTTTACATCAATGCCGAATCAGAGTTACCCCTTATATGAGGGACCCTATCAGAACTTCCCCTTACATCAGGGTCCCATCAGAGTCCCCCTTACATCTGGGTCTCCATCAGAGGTCCCCTTTACATTTGGGTCCCAATCAGAGTCCCTCAAACATCAGAGCATAGGCAGGTTAACGTGGAACCTACTAAATGGCCCATTTTTTTACATTTTTAAATCCTTCCTGGCAAGATCTCATATATAGTGTGGAAGGAGTTAGCAGAAGGGGAGTAGGTTGCTGGCCATGGGAAGGTAACCAATCAAAGGATCAGGCTGTGAGTAGAGGAACTCTTGTGTTTCCACGGGAAGGTGCTAAACGTCCATGGGTAAAGCCTAGTACACACGGGCCAAATGTCGGATGGCATCAATAAAAACCATCCTACATTCAGCCTGGGTGTACAGCAGCCAGTTCGTCAGAAGCCGGTCGAAGGAGCATGACCAGAAAAGGTCTGCCGGCTGGCATCCAATCTCCATCAGAGTCCCTCTTACATCAGGGTCCGCATCAGCGAAGACCAGCTACTGGATCCTCTGCCTGTGCAGATCAGCTACAGGCCAGGTAAAATCTTGTAGTTTGCCAGATTTAGCCTGGGAGCCATAGTTTGGAGACCACTGCTGAGAATGTTTGAAATGCCTGCAAGGTTTTAAAGTGGAACTAAAGGCCAAAATTAAAAAAAATTGCAAGCAGTCAGGCTCTTTATTGCAGCCTCGGCTGCAATAAAATAAACTTACCTGCCTGTTCATAGTCCTCTGTGGAGTGTATACTGCTTTCCAGTCATTTTTTGTCAATGCAGTGCAAAGAAGACCTGATGATGAGAGTTTGAATAATAAAACACAGATCATGTACAGTGCTCAGCTCTTCTGTCTGTATGAGAAACAGCACGGGTCAGAACGTCCGTCCTGGACTAGCACATGGCTCAATGACTGATGTGGACGGGTGCACAGCATCTATGCAGAACAGACCCTGTGGGCAGGCAATATGCCTTTCAAGTTTTTCTTTTCCCTTTCACTGGTAGTTTTAAATCAACTCAGAGTTAGCAGGAAACACACCAGGCCAGTGCAGATCATCCGCAGCGATGAGCAGATTGCTCCAGACAGGCCAACCTCTGATTGAATGTGCTCAGTCTGAACGATTGTGAATTGAGAACCCAATGACTGTAACATATAGAGATGAACAAGCGGATTTCAGCTAGTTGGAGTTGATACCATTTTGCTTGGATTCACAGGTGTATGAATCAGAGTCAGAGCAAATTTTCAAAATGCTCAATCATCAGTGATCAGTGACAGACATATTTTAGTAAGGTACAAAGCCCTGGATGGTATGCAGTAACCCACATCAACCCTTCAGCAATCCTTTTCCTCTGAGTGGCTCATACACTGTAGATTATTGCGCTTTGCACAGTATTATTCAGTGTTCTCTCTAGACATTTTTTTTTTGTTCTTGGTGGGATAAAAAAGTAGTTTGCTACCAAAAAGATGGAAAACCTGTTCAAATATTTATTATGTCTATTTTTTATTCAACTACACACAAACACATTGCGGATGATTTACTAAAGGATTTGAAAATGTAAATTGTGTAAAGATTCACTTGAACTAGCCAATCTTGTGAAAAAAAAATCCCTGTTTACTTTCTTCATCTACATATAATTGGATAATTGAAGTGAATCTTCAAAAAAATCATCCTCAAATCCCTTGGTAAATCAGCCTAAATGCGATCTCTAAACTTTACGTTAAACATAAAAAATGTGACTGTGCTCCTTTAACAAATATCAATTATATCTAGGCTCAAAATCACATGTGCTTGTGAAACCTAGGGTTGATTTACTAAAACTGGAGAGTGCAAAATCTAGTGCAGCTCTGCATGGTAGCCAATCAGCTTCTAACTTCAGCTTGTTCAATTAAGCTTTGACAAAAAACCTGAAAACTGATTGGTTTCTATGCCGAGCTGCGCCAAAATTTTTTGGCAGTTTTAGTAAATCAACCCCAATGAAAACGTAGGGTACTCAAAAGTGTAAGTAGGCGACACATTAACCCCTTCCTGCCCAGCCCCACTGACCTTTTTATATGCTCTGTATGCCCAGGGGGTGGGAAGGATTGGAGATCATGTGACCTACTGACGGTCAGTGGGGGTCAAGAGCTGTCCTCGACAGCTCGATCCCAGTGCTAGGAGAGCACCGTGAATGCGTTCTAAGCACAGAATCATTGGCCATCCAGTGGTGCATATGTGGGGTGTGTCGGCATTATAGAATAACCTTTTGCTGCCACACATATTTGTTACAGGTTAAAACAACATACCTGGCAACGCCATTACCCAGTCACAGAGCTCCCCATATTTTCACATGTTTAGGAGCCTTTACCACAGTCAATAGCAAACGAACCCCAGCCCTAATGAAGGGGAATTTCTTGACCCCTGAAATGTGTTGACTATTTTTTCTCTACTGGTTGTGACTCCATTATCAACAATAAAGATGACATGGCTTTTAGAACTGGTCATTTCATTTGGTACTTTGTTTCTTCTCTTCACGTGAACCTGTCAAGTTGGGTGTTTCCCATTCCTGTTGGGACTATTCCCCCACTTTGAGTTTTTCAGAGCTGCCTAGATGCATTTGACAAGAGCCACTACTAACCTGCCCTTGAAGAAGATTGAGCAGCAGCTCCAGAGCCTCTAGTTTATTTCATTGCAATAAAAGGCATAACAGCCATTCACATCAGTGTTAAAGCTTATTAAAACTTCTGTTTAAATTAGGTAAGTACTTTCTGAGTAAATAGAAAATAAAAGACAGTCATTGTCATACAATTTACTTTCTTGTTAAAACAACCACAGTTTGAGTAGAAAAGCCTGTCCCCTACCAACAGCTGCAGAGTGGGACCCTTTGGGGAAGCAGTGGTCTCATTGCAGAGATCCAGGTCACCCCTTGCTCTGCATCAGCAAAGCTCATGCTCCCCATTGATTGGAGAGTTTTGGCTCTGACTCAACGGAAGGCATTCTGGCCCCTTTAAGAAAGAGAAAATTGCTTCCCAATGGAGAAGCAGAGGAGCTCCTGCTGTCAGATTCTGCCATCAACCTTGCATGTGTGAATGGGGAATCAGTTTGCATTTTTTTCCATCAACCTACTGGATGATTGAATAAAAATGACCCATCCTAAAAGTTAAAGGTATATATCATCCTGAAAGTTAAAGGTATATATAATCCTGAAAGTTAAAGGTATACATAATCCTGAAAGTTAAAAGCAGCCTGAAAGTTAAAGATATAAATCACCCATCAATACAATGACCAAGAATCATTTAGGATTTACGTGGATTTGCATGTTGGGTACTTTAGAATGAGGAAACTTGATTTTCAGTGTCATAAGCAAGAGGAGAGCTACTTTTTCTATATAAAGGACTTGCAATTAGCTCCTGTGTTCCAAGTTTATTTTTGGTTTAATTTTGTCTTCAACAATCTCTGAGGATAACCTTGAAAAACATATTTCAGTCAATCCCCTGAAATAAGAAACAAAGCAAAAGCTGTCATGAACAGTCATATGGTATCACTCTGTATGTTGTATAAATGAAAGGCAGCACACCAAACAGCTTAGCGTTTAACCAACTGCTTCTATTCTTTACACAGATGCTGTATAATAAAGTCCACAACATACCCAAATCATAACTTTCAATCAAAAACATCAAGCTAGTCATAAGAAAATTCTGACCCATAGTACAGCCGCTTAATAACCAGTGTCAGAATGGTGAGATTGGTGTTCTGCCTCCAGCAGGATATTTAATAAGTTGTTTTGCCTGCAATATCAGATTATTTCAGATATCAAAAGCTGGAGCCAGTGGTAAATTTACTGTTTTTGCAAAAATTAGAATCCGTTCACATAGAAGAGGAGGACCTCCACTATGCCATCATCCAAGCAATATATAAAGGATTGAAAGAGTGGGGATCTCTCTCAAAACAAGAAGCGGACTTTATGGGCACAACATGAGGTAATAAATATAAAAAGTATATCTTTATTGCAAAAATTAGGTTAATAAAGACATATGACAAACAACAACACCTTATTGCTCAGATAAGATCAACAGACAACCCAATACAACAGTCATGGAGGTATGGACCCTTTCACTAAGTGGATAAGCAGTTCGTGGTAAGTGCACTAGGCAAAGTATCTATATGTCAATAGATTGTGTCCATTGCAGTGTTAATTTCATCAATGAAAACGTTTTTGTCAAACATTTCGTCAGCGGCATTTTTACAATGATGAAAACTAAATGAAACATACAGCACATTTTCGTCCACTGGCGAAAACTATGGCGAGAATCAGATACGTTTTCGTTAACAAACAAAAACGGGATGAAAATGGCGAACAGGAAGGTTTACTCATGTGAACTAACTTCTGGTTTCTCCGCCTACTTCCGCAATCTGTTCCCAGCAAGCAACGTGCCAAGAGAGTCGAGAGTGAGAGAGAGAGAGCACTGAACAGCACTGTGTGTGACTGTCCATACAGGACAGCCAGGCTGAGGCCTCCCGACTCCGAGTCCCGATACTCCCGACTCCTGCTAGTTCTGACAAGTGACGAGACGACCATGCCGCCGTCCACCAGCCAGGCGCCCACTCTGCCCAGAGAGCAAAGCAGACTGTGAGAGTGAGACGCACATGAGTATGGTACATACAGCAGGTCTGAGGCCTCCCCTTCCCTCAGACCACCATCCATCCAGAGCACATCTTCTGCAACTGTGCTACACAGGGCTCCTCTGAGTGCCGAGTCAACCACTGGTAGTTGCATCTAGCAGTGCCAGCACTCTGCAGCAGCAGCTTACAGGCCCAGCATTATGGCCTACTCACTCAGACCACCATCCAGCAGTGCCTGCCAGCACTCTGGAGCAGCAGCATTACATTACAGGCCTTAGAGGCCTAGTACTCAGACCACTTAGAGACCACCATCCAGCAGTGCCAGCACTCTGCAGCAGCAGCATTAGGCCTACTCAGACCACCCAGAGACCACCATCCAGCAGTGCCAGACCAGCACTCTGCAGCAGCAGCATACAGGCCTACTCAAACCAGAGACCACCATCCAGCAGTGCCAACACTCTGCAGCAGCAGCATTAGGCCTACTCAGACCACACAGAGACCACCATCCAGCAGTGCCAGGCCAGCACTCTGCAGCAGCAGCAGCATACAGGCCTACTCAGACCAGACACCACCATCCATCCAGCAGTGCCAGCACTCTGCAGCAGCAGCAGCAGCAGCATACAGGCCTACTCAGACCCGAGAACACCATCCATCCAGCAGTGCCAGCACCCTGCAGCAGCAGCATTACAGGCCTACTCAGAGTCAGACCACCATCCAGTGTCAGCAGTAGTAGCACTCCAGGACTACAGTCCAAAGGAAACTGGAAATGTCAACTTCTGTGACTGTCACTGGTCGAAAGAGAAGAGAAGATCTATGGATGTATTTTACATTTGATACTAAGGACAACAAGACCCTTTGTAAACCATGTGGAGCGACACTCGCTGGTAAAAATACAAAAAACTTGAAGCGTCATTTGCGGACAACTCATCCTGAAATTCATACAAAGGTAAGCACAGCACTTAACTCCACTTTTGTTGTTGTGAAATTGGGAACAGTCTTATGTATATTTCAGGGTTTTTTTTAACAAAATTTCTTGCAGTCATATTTCATACCTTTTGTTATTCTGAACTCTGAAGTAAAGTAATAGCTGTTTGTTTGTCTTTCTATGTTGTGCACGTTAGTCACTGAATTTTAATGGGAGTGATTTGATTTCATAATATCTATCAGCTGCTGCTTTCCCCGAATTGAAGTATCGCACCAAAATATATGTAGAAGAATGTGGTCACTGGGATGGGCTGGGGGCCTGGGGCAGTGGGGCACTGTCACAGTTTTTTTTTTTGCATGGCACAGGGCGCCTAAAAGGCCTAAGGCCAGCCTGGGGAAGGGCCATAGTATCATACATGTAAAAGAGAGACAGACGACTTGGAGCTGACTGTGTGGGGTGAGAGAGAATGTAAAATCAGAATAACTTGAATTTTTTCCCCCTAATTCAACCCCACAGATACAGAAAACCTCAAATGATGGGCCAAGTCAAGCCAGAGCATCACAGCAAACTATTTGCACTGCTCTTCTCAGTCTTTCAAAATACAAAATTGACTCCAAAGAACAACAGGCCGGGGAGGAGACCATGGCAAGATGAATAGGCGCACTGAAATACCAGTCAGGATGATCAAAAATGATGACTTTGTTAGCATGATGGAGACAGTAGACCGGAAGCTGACTGTTCCAAAGAAAACTAAAATAAGCAATCTGATTGAAAACAGTATGGAGATGAAAAACAAATATTCAAAAAGAGACTGGCTGCTGCCCGGAGAGTATCTATTTGCACTGATTTGTGGACCAAAAAAAGGACTTTCAGCTTCATTCCTGGCTACAAGTGCATGCTACTTTTGTGTTGAACAACAAAGTCCTGAAAACATATTGTTGGCCCTTGAACAAGTAGCCCACCCACACACTGCACAGTCAATTAAATCATGTGTGGACAAATGCTTGCAAGAGTGGGACATACCAAAGAGGAAGATCCTTACAGTGATAACAGACAACGGGAGCAATATGGTGGCAGCATTTAAACAAACAGCAGCAGCAGAAGAAGAACCCCCCAGCTCTAGTGATGAAGACTCCCCCATGGCGGAAAGTGACTCCGAAATAGATGATCTTCGTTGAGCCATTTTTATTAATCTTTTACATGATGACATGGTTGACACCAGTCAAATTATCACATGGATATGAGATGATTGATATGGGGGCGCTATCTGCTCTACTCTACAGGTGCATCACTGTTATTTTTACACTTTATTTGTAGTATTATTGTGTAAAAGGATTCCCATAACATGTTAAGTGTTAAAATAATAGAATGGAAGGAATAGTAACCTTTTCTATATAATTTATGCTTATTTGGCTGTGTTGCATTTGTTACGTACCAACAGATCGACGTGGACCGGACACAATGTGTTGTGCATACGTCGCAACTTGTGGTCCACAAGTGCAAAAGGAGGCAAGTTGGTGGCACTGTAGCTTCCAGGCCGGCGAAATAGAGCAAGGGTTATGTTGGCACAAAGTGCTTTCCTTAAAATTAATCGGAACAAATAGAAGTGTTTTATTATCCAGGTATTTATATTTCTAACAATAAGCATACCTAGTAATACTTTGTGGGTTGTGCTTATTGCGATAGGTTAGGAAGAATATATACAGGGTGGGCCATTTATATGGATACACTTTAACAAATTGGGAATGGTTGGTGATATTAACTTCCTGTTTGTGGCACATTAGTATATGTGAGGGAGGAAACTTTTCAAGATGGTGGTGACCATGGCGGCCATTTTGAAGTTGGCCATTTTGAATCCAACTTTTGTTTTTTCAATAGGAAGAGGGTCATGTGACACATCAAATTTATTGGGAATTTCACAAGAAAAGCAATGGTGTGCTTGGTTTTAACGTAACTTTATTCTTTCATGATTTATTTACAAGTTTCTCTTTGTTTACAGCCATTGACATGTCGCTGAGGTTAACACGTGCGGAGCGGATAGAAATTGTGTTGATGTCTGGTGAACGCAGTAACCGGGTCATTGCAGCAGATTTCAATGCAAGACAGCCTACGAGACCACCCATCTCCCATGCTACAGTTAGCAAACTGCTTGCTAAGTTTCGTGAAACTGGTTCAGTGTTGGATTTGCCAAAATGTGGACGCATGAAATCTGTCACTAATGAAGAAACATCAGTGGCTGTCCTAGCTTCATTCAGCAAGAGCCCACAGCGTAGCACTCGCCGCATTTGTCACTGGAGAGTGGCATTAGCCGAACATCCCTTCGGCGGATATTAGCTACTCACAAATGGCACCCTTACAAACTCCAGCTACTGCAGCATCTCAACGAGGATGACCCAGATCGGCGCGCTGAATTTGCAGAATGGGCAAAACAAAAATTGGAACAAGACCCTCAGTTTACGCAGAAGATTTTGTTCAGTGATGAGGCAAACTTTTATGTGAATGGTGAAGTTAACAAACAAAACCACCGCTATTGGTCTGACACTAACCCACATTGGATAGATCCCTCCAAGACTGGAACCAAAAAATTGATGGTATGGTGTGGTATATGGGGTACAAAGATAGTGGGGCCATTCTTCATCAATGGAAACCTCAAGGCCACTGGATATGCGAAATTGCTACATGATGAAGTGTTTCCCTCTTTATGCACTGAAGCTGGCACGTTCCCTGAGTTTTTCCAGCAAGATGGTGCACCACCACATTATGGGTGTCAGGTCAGAGCATTCCTAGATGAACAGTTTCCTGGAAAGTGGATTGGTCGTCGTGGGCCAGTTGAATGGCCCCCAAGGTCTCCCGATCTGACCCCCTTAGACTTTTATCTTTGGGGTCATCTGAAGGCAATTGTCTATGCTGTGAAGATACAAGATGTGCAGCACCTGAAACTACGGATACTGGAAGCCTGTGCTAGCATTTCTCCTGCGGTGTTGCTATCAGTGTGTGCAGAGTGGGAGAAGAGGGTTGCATTGACAATCCAACACAATGGGCAGCACATTGAACACATTTTATAAGTGGTCAGAAACTTGTAAATAACTCATTAAAGAATAAAGTTACGTTAAAACCATTGTTTTTCTTGTGAAATTCCCAATAAGTTTAATGTGTCACATGACCCTCTTCCCATTGAAAAAACAAAAGTTGGATTCAAAATGGCCGACTTCAAAATGGCCGCCATGGTCACCACCCATCTTGAAAAGTTTCCCCCCTCACATATACTAATGTGCCACAAACAGGAAGTTAATCTCACCAACCATTCCCATTTTATTAAGGTGTATCCATATAAATGGCCCACCCTGTAGTTTTAATTGTCAATTAAATTCATAGGAAAATGCATAGGCTAAGGCTAGTAAATGCCATAAGTATGTGGAACAATAACAACCACCACATTTTATCAACTACTCTCTGTCTTAGCATTGACAGATTTGACAATAGAGGTAAATAATATCACCATAGTGAAAAAGAAAAATAGATCAGTAGTGGTCAAAGGGACAGCCTAACGGCGGGGTCCTGCCCCAGTAGTCTTTTAAGTGTAATATTTACCTTTATTGCCATTGTGAATGCTGAGAGAGAGAGGAGAGAGGAGGAGTCAATAAAAAGTGGTGACTGTTATAATCCAGACACTAATGGCATTATTGCAGAATGCAGACTGTGCACTTTTTCTTTGAATGTATCTGAGAATTGGCTGAGAAGCAAGCAACCCACCCCACACATGAATGGTCTCAGGAATCAAATGCTTTACTGTGTTGGCAACTTGGCATGACTATAACACAGGACTGATAGTGTAATGCTCGCTCACGCTCACCTTTTCTTCTCTGGAGTCTGGAAAAGTTTTTTTTCCGGATGCCCCAAACAATCAGAGAGGGGATTCATCAGAGAAATTTACTTTCCCCCAGTCCTCAACAGTCCGATTCCTATGCCTTTTGCAGAATATCAGTCTGTCCCTGATGTTTTTACTGGAGTCAGTGAGACAGTGGCCTGGCCTGTGGCCTCTTTGCTGTCCTTCTTGACACCAGGCCACTGGCCAGCCAAGTTGCTGACTGAAATGTTTTGTTGTGTTCTGTTGTCATGCGGAGAGTTTTTGGGGTTTTTTGGATTTTTTTCCAATTTTCATTACCCTTTTGTCAAGATAGCAGTATTCTTGACGAAACAATTTTACTTAAATAAAGACGTTATACAATGACTAAATCTGTGTCTGTGTAGTGCATGTGCAAATTCAAACCTTAATACCATAAATAATAACATATTCGATTTTTCACTCCAGCAACAATATATAAAGAGTTTGGAAATTGTAGAGAAATACTTAAATACTGCATTACAATTACAATTTAAATAAACACATTCGATTTTAATTGACTAAAATGATTTTATTTCACTAAAATGTACTGGAGATTTTAGTCGACTAAAATGGGACTAAAACTAAAATGGCATTTTAGTCAAAGACTAAGACTAAAACGAAAACACTCGCAGAAGACTAAAATGGTACTGAAACTAAAATGCCATTTTAGTCCTAAGACTAAGACTAAAACTAAATCAAAATTTGCTGCCAAAATTAACACTGGTCCATAGACTCCTCCATGCTTGCTTGTCAACGCGTTTCACAATTCAATAGCTTCCTCAGGACTACTGGGTAGGTGCTGCTGATAGACCTTGAAAGCAGGAATAGGATAACATCCCACAAGACAGACTAAAAGCAATCTTAAGACAAGGACCAACTTCCAAGTGCAGAGGCATCCAAACAAAATACGTATCAACAGTATCAAGCAGGGGGGAAGTACTTCCACCCTCCAAGAGACCAGTGCTAACAGATCTATTGTGGATATATAAATATCACGATGTAAGACAGTTAAGATATGTCGGGCCCAATGCCGTATAGCTGTGAGGGACAAACCGTCAGCCAACAAGGTATATGGTACAGATGCCAAGAAGTAGCAGGGATAGCCCTCAAGTAGCCGAGGTTTATTTTCAATGCTCACAAATGAGGTATGCCATAGTATAAGGAAGGGACGCCTTTTGAAGGGGTATCCCTTATCTGGGGGCTTAGACAGTGAAGCCAGACCCAGAGACCCTGAGTAGGGAGGAGCACCTCACCTTCAAATTTGTCATGTGCATGAAGAAAAAACTTGTTTCGTTAGGACTCGTTAATTTAGTTTAGTTTAATTTGGTTGATTCGTGCAATTTGTATTTGGAATTTTTCTAATTTTCTTTGAATTTACCAATTTTTTTCAATTCAAAACATTCAAATCGGTAAATTTTCGAACGGTCGAAATGTTATATTTTTTTGATTCAAATGCAGCAGTGAACAAATAAAAGAAAATCTTCATCAAATTATTACAATGACCCTTTCAATCGCCTTTGGCTTAACAAAAACAGCATTATTTTGAAATGGTAATAACACACAAAGTCTTTGATTTCAGAAGTATGTTTACTGTTTAAATTTGAATGGGATGTGATATTCAATTTTCAATTTCAATTTCGGAAATTTGGATGAATTTCGTTTAGTTATTTGGGACATTCGGTAAACTTTGTTTATACTGTAATTCGGAGATTCGGATATATCCAAATCTCTCAATGATGAAAATGTTGTCTGAATATTAATTTGGAACAAAATGAACCGCACATGTCTGCAAATACTGAATATGTAACTGTCTTATATCGTGATATATATATATATATATATTGACAATAGATGCCTTGGATTGGATGCCTCAGCTCTTGGAAGTTGGTCCTTGTCTTAGGATTGTTTTTAGTCTGTCTTGTGGGATGTTATCCTTTTCCTGGTTTCAAGGTATATCAGCACCTACACAATATGTCCTGAGGAAGCTATTGGATTGCGAAACGCATTGACAAACAAGCATGGAGGAGTCTATGGACACAATCTATTGACATAAAGATACTTTGCTAAGTGTACTTACCACAGACCGCTTATCCACTTAGTTAAAGGTTGCATACCTCCATGACTGTTGTATTGGGTATCTGTTGACCTTGTCTGAGCAATAGGGTGATGTTGCTTGTCATATGTCTTTTTAACCACTTGCTTACTGGGCACTTAAACCCACCTCCTGCCCAGACCAATTTTGAGCTTTCCGCACTGTCACACTTTGAATGACAATTGCGCGGTCGTGCGACGTTGTACCCAAACAAAATTTTTATCATTTTTTTCCCACAAATAGGGCTTTTCTTTTGGTGGTATTTGCTCACCTCTGCTGTTTTTATTTTTTGCGCTATAAACAAACAAAGAGCGGCGTTTATTGATTGGTTTGCGCAAAAGTTATCGCGTCTACAAAATATGGGAATTGATTTATGGCATTTTTATTTATTTTTTACTAGTAATGGCGGCGATCTGCGATTTTTATCGGGACTTTGATATTAGGGCAGACATGTCAGACATTTTTGACACTTTTTGGGACCAATGACATTTATACATCGATCAGAAATTTAAATGTCCACTGATTACTGTGTAAATGTCGCTGGCAGGGAAGGGGTTAACCTGCAGGGGGCAGTGAAGGGGTTAACTGTGTTCCCTACATGTGTTCTAACTGTGTGAGGGCGGGGCTGGCCGGGACATAATAGATGTATCTGATCCCAGTGACAGGGATCAGTAGATCTGTCATGTCCCCTTCACAGAACGGAGAACCGCCGTTTACATTGGCGGTTCCCCGTTCTGCAGCTCTGACAGGCGATCGCGGGTCACGAGCAGACATCGAGTCCACCCGACCCATGGGCATGCCCACGCAACGTGCGGCGGCCTGTGAGCCGTCTTTCGGCTATAGAGTGGATCTGAAGGGGTTAACCTAATTTTTGTAATAAAAATATACTTTTTATAATTATCGCCTCATGTTGTGTCCCCCATAAAGTCCACTTCTTGTTTTGAGAGAGAACCCCACTCTTTCAGTCCTTTATATAGAATCTGTTCACCTTTAACAAAGTTCCCATCATTCTTCAGTCTAGGGAAAAGAAACAGGTGCATCCTAGGATTTCAGACTCCATCTTAGAGACTGAAAGAAGGAACCACATGTTGGTCTAAAACTTGCATCTGCTTGCATCCCCTAAACACAGCATCGCTGGTGAGAATTACTTATCACCATCTACAACCTAGCTTATTTATTGTATTTCTATATATTTCATATACTGATTTTATGTATCTGTATTGGTTTTTCTCAATAGTTTCACCTACCCTGTTTTGTTAATAAAGCTTCAAACTGACATGTAGACTGGCTTATTGCAGAATAGGAGGGTTTAGCTGCATGTTGAGCTACTCACAGGGAAATGTGTAGCGGGAAGGGAACACTGAGTATCAACAAGTGAACATAAAGATAGTAGCAGGAAGGTACCAGAAATAAAGTTATTGGCAGCTACAGTGCCCCTTTAGGTTTGGTCCATCCTGCTGCCATGTCATAGATGAGGTTAGTGCCCATATAGGCCCCATATGTGAGCAGGAGTCCCTATAGCTGCAAAGATGTGCTCCTACAGTGAGTTCATTTAAAGAGAGCCCTATGTAGAGCTGAATGCCCAGAAGAACCAGCACAGATGGCAGGAGGACTAGCTGGAGTCACCTTGTCTGTCCCTGATCTTCTACTGCAGGTCCTGTAGCATGGTGTGTAAGGCCTTAGAGGCCTGTGATAAAGTCCTCTAATTTGAGTGGTAGCTGAACATTGGGAATAAATATCATCAGGAACAGTGGCGGCCCTTGCATACGGGATGCCACCCACCCCCCAATCCATGCGCCTGGCCCCCTAATATACATGCAGGGTGCCGGACGCATTGATTTCAATGAGGTTTTTTTTTTGAAGCACGTGATTTGAGCCTGAGGCTCAAATTGGCTTCAAAAAGGGTGGGCTTGGGGTGCAGAGCATTGCGCCCCGAGCCCACACACTTGTGTGACATTAGCGAATTAATATGCGCTAATATCTTCCTGCTTCTCCTCCAGGCCAATCAGGAAATGACTCCTGAGGCCCAATTGGTCAGGAGACTTCGGACGGGTCTCAGGACCCCCCTCCTGTTCGGCCGGGAGGAGAAGCAGCAGCCTACCCCAGATTTAACAGTGCACCGCTACCTTGTCCTCCTCCCCGTACCTATAAGGTAAGGCCACTGATCATGCGGGGGGTGGCTTAAGTGCGAAAGGATCGACAATGTAATCAATCGGTTGAGAGCCGGGGATGGTTTTAGTGCGAGAGGATCGCTGCTGTGATCGATCGATTGAGAGCCACAGGGGTTGGCTTTAGTGCGAGAGGATCGCCGATGTGGTCGATCGAGCGAGAGCCGCGGGGGTGGCTTTAGTGCAAGAGCATCGCCGCTGTGATCAAAATTTCAACCACCAGCCGCCACTGACCAGGAAGCATGTCCAGCTGGGCACAGCTATAGAGGGAATATTTGGAAGAGACTGTCAGTATACTAATAGAAGGACCTTGTCACCCCTGTCCCTTATCTGCAGGTCCTGTGGCTTGATGGTGTATAGCCTTAAGCTAAGGAATGTAGAATACATGGGAAGGTGGTCCCAACTCTGTGGTACTCCCTAGAAGAGAAGATGGCTAAATAAGGGTAATTGTGCGCCGCACAACACAAATCTTGCAGGATGTATACTCATGCTAGTCCTGTTGGTATGTCAAATGTGATATGTCATTGGAAGAAACATGATGTTGCAGTAAAGTGCTGAAAATGCATCTCAGAGTGGACATTCATTTATTTCAAGCCTTATGCCTCTGGCCAGGAATGTGTGAGCAAGCCTTTGGCTGGGAGAAATGTGTCTAAGATGGTGGCTACAAAGGCATGTAGGTGGGCGCTCTATTCAAGAGAAAACAGGGTGCGACTGGTACAGCTTGGCACCAACAGCTATCAAATCCAAGTCCCCTACAAAGTAGCTCATTGGTATGTGGACACATGGAAGCCAGGATGAAAGTGAAGGTGAAGGAGACTGACAACGTTTCAAGGAGAACACCTTTCTCAAGTTAGGTCCACCTCTGCACCCTAAGTGTTTTTAATGCTTTAACTGGCATCATAGACATAACTTGAACCTCCAGCTGGTGTGACATCACTTTCAACTCTGGAAATTACATCACCGTGATGTGACCTTCCGGTCCAGAAGAGTTAAACCTATTTAGGGGTTTTATCACCCATACATTTTGTATTCCTACTATTTCTATGTTTATTGGGGTGTGCATCTGCTGTTTACTTTGTATCAGAGTATATGTTCTCTTGGCAATCACAAAGATATGTATTAACATTTGGCTGCCATGTATTGTTTCTGACCAACATGCTTTTGCAACACTAAAGGAAAAAATAAACTTATATCTCTGCCGAAGACCTTTAGTCTCCAAAGATTTACCTGTCATTCATTCTGTAGTCCAGAAGTTGATTCAAGACCCAACCAAAGATGTAATCTAACTTACTGCTTTGTAATAAAGCAATGCTTAAGCCAGACAAAACACCTGCTATTTATTCAGTAACAGAGTGATGGCCAGCTTCTGCTATATTTCCTGATCTGGTATGAAATTACCACCAATTGCTACTATATCAATATAGCACAGTATTTTTTCACATTTATTGCTCTTTATTGGAAATTCTACAAAAAGAGTCATCACTAGACTCCATAACAGATCTATAATGGATGACACTGACCATTGATTCAGCGCTCAGCAGAATAGGCATCAATCATGAGACTTGCTGATTGAACCAAGATTGTTAAATCTACTGCCTCTATAACCAGTCTTCATTGTATAAACTATGATCCTCCACTGTATCCAGCTACCATCATCATTTTAGGATAAGTAAACTTTTTTTTTTACTTGTGATCGTATACTACATCTGAAAGCTTAAACTTTATTACATAATGGTAGAGTAAATGGGGTCCCTCAAGCTAAACACAATCCTAAACTGTTTTGATGATCTGCATTTACATAATTTGTACAAATTCTCATAACTTCTCATACAGGAACAGCAAAATACAGTCAGGTCCATAAATATGCTTCAGAAGTCATTGGACGGCGCTTCACAGTGCAGATGGACAATGACCCGAAGCATACTGCGAAAGCAACCAAAGAGTTTTTTAAGGGAAAGAAGTGGAATGTTATGCAATGGCCAAGTCAATCACCTGACCTGAATCTGATTGAGCATGCATTTCACTTGCTGAAGACAAAACTGAAGGGAAAATGCCCCAAGAACAAGCAGTAACTGAAGACAGTTGCAGTAGAGGCCCAGAGCATCACCAGGGATGAAACCCAGCGTCTGGTGATGTCTATGCATTCCAGACTTCAGGCTGCAACTAACTGCAAAGGATTTGCAACCAAGAATTAAAAAGTGAAAGTTTGATTTATGATTGTTAATCTGTCCCATTACTTTTGGTCCCTTGAAAAGTGGGAGGCACATATACAAACTGTTGTAATTCCTTCACCGTTCACCTGATTTGGATGTAAATACCCTCAAATTAAAGCTGAAAGTCTGTAGTTAAAGTACATCTTGTTTGTTTCATTTCAAATCCATTGTGGTGGTGCATAGAACCAAAAAGGTTAGAATTGTGTCCATGTCCCAATACTTATGGACCTGACTGCACATGTTGTGGGTTACACACTTCTTTATTCCAGCAGAAAGTTAATGTCTGCCAACAAAGAACCGTTTCAGGAGCAATATAATATGAGCTTACAGACCACGTAAAGCTTGAGGAGCACTTCTCTTAGAGGAGGTATCCAGATTATTGGATCACCCTGAGATCCCCAGAGTCCTTGCAGTTTATCTGACTGATGGTGGGAGACAGTACCAATAGCTGGAAGCTCCTCATTAGGTACCTCTCCCTAACACTGCTCCTACTCTTTCACTAACAAGCATGGTTCTTTTCCTAGCCTATGTCCACACTTTGGGTGCACCAAATGACACAAAATCTGCTATTTAAGCACTTCTGTGTTAAGATGGCCACACCAATTTCAATCTCCAATCTGTGATTTTGGCACCCAATAGATGTCGGCCTCACCAAGATGGCTGCCTGGAGCCCATAATAGGGAACAAATTAGTTCCCAGTGATTTCCTGCCAGCTTGCCACCTTTAGGTCAGCAGACAGGCTGGAGCCCAACACCTGCCAAGATTGTGTGATTGTTAAACAATTGTTCAAATTTCTCAAGCTGAAATTGTTCAAAAACACCTGTACAGTTTTAGATTATTATACAGAATACACAAAAAAATTCATTGTGAAGTGTAAATACTTAACCCCTTTGAGACTAAGGCCTCATGCACACAGGACATTTTTTGACTGTTTTACAGCAGCTGTTTTTAGCTGCAGATGTTTTTTTCTACAGTCAATAAACTCTCCATCATGCTATCCTATGTGTTCATGCACACACAGGATGTTATCAGCTGTTTTTGGCAGGGACGTTTTTGAGCTGTAAAAAAAACCCAAGACCAGTGGGTTCTAAGAGACGTTTTTTAGCTGTAAAAACGCTCAAAAGCTCAAAAACGCGGCTAAACGCTGGTCCCCAATGTTTTTGGACGTTTTAGTTCAATTGAGGAAAAAAGAAAAACGCTGGCCCTTTAATAATGCAAAAAAACGTGCAGAAACATCGGTAATATAACACTAATAAAAGCTGAAAAAATCACTGATAAGCTACTGACGTTTTTAGGATGTTTTTTTATGTCCTGTGTGCATGAAGAATAAGGGTAAAACAAATCTTAATGCCTAAGCCCAATTTTGCAACTTTAGCATATGTTAGTAAAACCGTACATATCGCCACAACTGCTTTGTACATCCAGCTGGATTATACCTTGTTTTTTTCAGGACAAAGTGGGCTTTCATTTGGTGGTAAATGTAATGGATATCTCTTGATTTTTTTTATTTATCAAAGAAAAACTGTCCCAAAATAGCAAAATAAAAATATTTTTTTTAAATGTAGATGTATATTTCTTGCTACTACCATAACCTACAACCAAAGAACATGCCAAAATAAATTCTCTTGCTCCTGATGATTGCAGTGATACCACATATGTGTATGTTATTGTTTGTTTGTATCCATAGTACAGCCCAGAAACAATAGTGCACATTTTGCTTTTTTATCCTGCCTAAAACACACAGACGCTGATTCTAATTGACACATACTAATTAACCACATCAATACTAGGCACGAAAACCCCCTTCCTGTCCAGGCCATTTTTCGCTATCACATTTTGAATGACAATTACTCAGTCATGCAATACTGTACCCATATGAAATTTTCGTCCTTTTTTTCACACAAATAGAGCTTTCTTTTGGTGGTATTTAATCACTAGTGGGTTATTTATTTTTTGTGCTATAAATAAAAAAAGTTTGAAAATTTTGTGAAAAAATGCATTTTCTTTGTTTCGGTCATAAAATTTTGCAAATGAGTAATTTTTCTTCATACATTTTGGCCAAAATTTATACTGCTACATATCTTTGGTAAAAATAACCCAAATAAGTGTATATTATTTGGTCCTTGTGTAAGTTATAGAGTCTACAAGCTATGGTGCCAATCACTGAAAATTGATCACACCTGATATACTGACGGCCTATCTAATTTCTTGAGACCCTAACAAGCCAGAAAAGTACAAATACCCCCAAATGACCTCTTTTTGGAAAGTAGACATTCCAAGGTATTTAGTAAGAGGCATGGTGAATTTTTTGAAGTTGTAATTTTTTCCCGCAATGCTTTGCAAAATTAAGATTTTTTTTTGATTTTTTTTTCACAAAATTGTCATATATTAACAGGTTATTTCTCACACCCAGCATATGCATACCACAAATTACACCCCAAAACACATTCTACTACTCCTCCTGAGTATGGAGATACCACATGTCTGAGACTTTTTCACAGCCTGGCCACATACAGAGGCCCAACATGCAGGGAGCGCTGTCAGGTATTCTAGGGACATAAATTACACATCTAATGTCATGAGGACCTATCACATTTTTGAAGGCCCTGGAGCACCAGGACAATGGAATTGCCCACCAAATGACCCCATTTTGGAAATCAAACACCCCAACATATAATCTATGAGGGATAATGAGTCTTTTTGAACATTAAATTTTTTTCCAGTAGTTTTTGGAAAATGTGGGGAAAAAATGAAAACGCATTTTTTAAAAAAAAATTGTCCATTTATATGATATTTCCAACACATAGCATGTACATAGCAAAAATGACACCCCAAAATACATTCTGCTACTCCTCCTGAGTATGGCAATACCACATGTGTGAGACTTTTACATAGCCTGGCCACATATAGAGGCTCAACATTGAACTAGCACCTTCAGGTGTTCTACGAGCATAAATTACACATCTCATTTCTCAACCACCTACCTATTACACTTTTGAAGGTCCTGGAGCAACAGGACAATGGAATTGCCCACAAAATGACCCCATTTTGGAAAGCAAACACCCCAACGTATAATCTATGAGGCATAATGAGTCTTTTGAACATGTAATTTTTTTCCAGTAGTTTTTGGAAAATGTGGGAAAAAAATGAAAACACATTTTTTTTTACACAAAGTTGTCCATTTATATAATATTTCCAACACATAGCATGTACCTAGCAAAAATGACACCCCAAAATACATACTACTACTGGGTGACGGGTGTCTGGCGGTGGTCACTGATGGGTGACGGGTGTCTGGCGGTGGTCACTGATGGGTGACGGGTATCTGGCGGTGGTCACTGATGGGTGATGGGTGTCTGGCAGTGGTCACTGATGGGTGACTGGAGGTGGTCACTGATGGGTGACGGGTGATGGCAGTGGTCACTGATGGGTGACTGGCGGTGGTCACTGATGGGTGACTGGTGTCTGGTGGTGGTCACTGATGGGTGACTGGTCACGGTCACTGATGGGTGATGGGTGACTGGCGGTGGTCACTGATGGGTGACAGGCCACGGGTGACTAGCAGTGGTCACTGATGGGTGACGCGTGACAGGCCAAGGTCAGTGACGCGTGACAGGCCGTGGTCAGTGATGGGTGAAAGGCCACAGTCACTGATGTGTGACGGGTGACATGCCAGTCACTGATGTGTGACGGGTGACACGCCACAGTCACTGATGGGTGACGGTTTACACACCACGATCACTGATGGGTGACATGCCATGGTCACTGATGGGTGACGGGTGACACGCCATGGTCACTGATGGATGACGGGTGACACGCCATGGTCACTGATGGGTGATACACCACAGTCACTGATGGGTGATGGGTGACACGCCACGGTCACTGATGGGTGACGGGTGACACATCACGGTCAGTGATGGATGACAGGCCACGGTCAGTGATGGGTGACACGCCACGGTCATTGATGGGTGACACCCCACAGTCACTAATGAGTGACACGCCACGGTCAGTGATGGGTGACAGGTGAGAGACCACAGTCAGTGATGGGTGATGGGTGACAGGCCACGGTCACTGATGGGTGATGGGTGACAGGCCATGGTCACTGATGGGTGACAGGTGACACGCCACGGTCACTGATGGGTGACGGGTGACATGCCACGGTCACTGATGGGTGACATGCTACGGTCACTGACGGGTGACATGCCATGGTCACTGATGGGTGACGGGTGACATGCCACGGTCACTGACAGGTGACATGCTACGGTCACTGACGAGTGACGGGTGACATGCCACGATCACTGATAGGTGACGGGTGACAGGTGCACTTTATGGGGGCAGATGGGGGGACTGATGGGTGACAGCTCTTCTCTCCTCACACTGGAAACTGTGTGAGGAGAGAAGAGCTGGTAACAGTGAGTTATCATAGCGCTATCATAGCGATCAGGTGACCCAGAATGGGACGTTCTGGGTCCCAAACATTAGAACGGGGCCCGGGGCTCTCGGTGAGACCTTGGTCTCTGTGCTGGGAGCACAAAGGGAGATACGCAAATATGCAGCCTCACAGAGAAAAGCCCAGTCCAATTAGGCCTGATATTTGTGTTATGTCGGTGCCAAGGGGTTAATCACAGCAGGAACCTCTGACCTTTGGAACCTTGACTCAACAGATTAGACATTTTTATCCTCTTTTCAGCTAGTGAAGTAAGGATCTTGTCTCATGCACACTAAACAATATATATACAGTATATGTATGTCAAGGACAAAAGAGATAGCAAATAGTTGGTCAAATTCAACTTGACATATAGAACAAGTTGAATGTAATCTACTGCTACTAGCTATCCCATGACCTAGATCAGGGGTTAAACAAACTATGGTCCTCCAGTTGTTCAGTAACTACAATTCCCATTATGCCTAGTCATGTCTGTGAATATCAGAGTTTCACAATGCCTCATGGGTCGTGTAGTTCTGAAGCAGCAGGAGGGCCGTGGTCTGGAGATCCCTGACCTAGATGAATGAAAGTCTTCACAGACATATCGACTAAATAAATCTTTCAATTAACTTGTAGCACCCCCTGTGTACATAGTGTAGGTAAATTTAGTTAGGCTCCACTGTAGCCAGTTAACTGGTTTTGTTGATAATTAGCTGGCAGGCTCTGAGGGCTGAGTCTCTGTCACCTCCCCCTGGCTTCTGGAATCTTCCTGAAGATTCTAGAACTTAGAGGGTGGCTACGCAGAGATCAAGGCCTTAATATTTATGGGACCTCTACCAATCCTTGGAGGAGGATGGTGCAGAAGATGGAAAGACGGCTCTTAAATATTGTGGAGCTTGGCCATGTGGTTAGGGAGTTCAATATCCAGAGGTCTGGGAGGGACCCATGTGCTAGGGGGCTCTGCCTCCAGGCAAAAGGTGCCAGTGGAACTGTGAGGTGAGAGAGAGAAGAAGCAGAGAAAGCGACCCTCACCCCCTTCAGCCTCAGCCAGGCTTGGTTGAGACACACTGGAAGCAAGTGGGACCTGTTCAGCAGGAGGCCTGTGCAGAAGTTGCCACATATGCTGCAGGACTTACAAGGGACGGAGTGAGTAGCCTCCACTTATGCACCCCTGCCCCCCAAAGGCTATAGGAGAGGAGCAGCCAGGTGCAATACCCAGCTAGTCCTCTGAAGGGACACTCTACAGCTAACCTCCACACCTGCTTAGGGAGATTCTGAGTTTGGAGTGAGGTGCCGGAGTCCAAGTGCTGTGATCGGTGCTGGAGTTGCTTTTCACCAGTCTGTCTGTACAGTTTCCCATGGGAACACAGTCTAGAGTTCTGTGCTAAGAAGTCAGATCAGTTGCAGTTTGTCCTACTTTAACTCAGTTCTGGCCTGGGCATCCCATACCACCATAACCCCATCCAAGTTGTTTCCCCCCAATAAACAAACAAAACAAAAGCCCTTGGACTGGTTTCTGACTACCACGTGCCTGCTGAAAAAGCTTGCTGCCTGACTGTGCAAATAAAGGGGAACCGAAAATCCAGCGGCCCCTAAAGGGGTAGCGCTACAATCTCATTATTCTAGAGCAATCTGACTGAGCCCCATCTGGTTTTATTTAAGTAGTTATCTCTGGTTGCTGACTTTCAAGCATCCTGACTTATTCCTAGCAACTATTATTGTTTTCAGTCAAATTATATTGCTGACTGTGGGCTGATTAACACCTGAAGAACTTGTATCTCTAAAGCATTTTTTATCTTCAGTTTGAAGTGTCTATTTAGTTTAACATTGTAAATGATTCCTTCCTCATCCAGATATTTTAAAACTCCTTCTACAGTGTTTTACCTAAGGCCTGGTTCACACTAGTGTGATTTCTGATACGACTTGAGTCGCACAAAATCGCATGACTATGGAAATAATATTACTTTCAATGGTAGCTGTTCAAATCAATGCAACGCAACAGTGATGTGAGTTTGGGGAAGGGTCCTGTGCTACTTTGGAGCAATACAATTTTGTGGCCCATAGACATTAATGGAAATGTCTATGGGCCACAAATTTTTTTTATGCAAATTTGGTGTGTTTTTCTATTCTCCTCCTTTCCAGAACCATGAGTAGTAAGAAGTAGTGATAGTAGTAGTAGTAGTAGTAGTAGTATCACTACCAAAATGGAGAGCCATTAAATCACATCAAAATCGCACTTCATTCACATTAGCATAGCAAAGCAATTACAATGCAAATTCGCACCTCAAACCACATTCAAAACTGATCGCATGGGGGCATGCCCTGGCTATGGCGGAGTGAGGTCGCAGTTGCCTCAGCTCCGTGTCCACCGCGGCTTTCTGTCAGCCTACAGGGGAGAGAAGCACCTACGAACACCGCACTCCCAATCCGCATGTCCCAAAGGCAGAGGGTGTCCTCCCAGCCACCGAAGGCGGACAAAACGAAGCAGG
The DNA here is from genome assembly GCA_018402905.1 of Glandirana rugosa. NCBI lineage: Eukaryota > Metazoa > Chordata > Amphibia > Anura > Ranidae > Glandirana > Glandirana rugosa. The sequence goes on from BLSH010025707.1 coordinate 341,998, forward strand.
GGCAGCTGGCATCCTTCTTCTCTGGGTCCCACAGGCCCAACCATGGGACAGCCAAGATGGCGCCAGGGTCAAAATCCAGCAAGGCCGCGAAGGCCACGCAGCAGCAGCACAACAAGACCCAGTCCCAGCAGGCTGAAGTGTCCCCGATTCCGTCTCCGAGGTCAGTGAGTGACTCTGTACCCCTCCCCTTCCCTGGCTCAGTGGTTTCGCGTGGTGGAGGCCCTGACATGGCAGACCTCCTAGATGATAGGGATATTAAGCGCCATATTTGGTCTCTCCCCACTAGGGAAGACCTGGAGCGCTTCACTGCCAGGGTGGAAAGAGCTTTTAGAGAGGATATCACACAGCTTAAAGCGGACACCTCTCAGCTGGGGAATATACTGGAATCTCTAGAACAGAAATTTAAGGAGACAATACCAGCTCTCTCTTTACTTCAGTCCCACTGTGTGGTACAGGACCAAAAAAAAGAGACCTTATTATGTCAACTGGACGATATGGAAAATCGCAGCAGGCATGCAAACATCCGCATATGCGGCCTACCAGAAGCTACTGCTCCTAGAGATATCATTCCCACATTAGTGGGCCTATTCCGGGAAATCCTGGGAGTTACCAGCAACAGCCCCCATCAAAATTGACCGAGCCTATAGGGCTCTTAAACCTCCTTCCCAGGATGTGGATAATCCCGGGACATTATCTGCAAGTTACACAAATACACGCTTAAAGATCGCATCATGCAGAAAATACGAGGGAAATCATACTTTGATTTTGATGGGGCGCACCTTTTCTTTTATCAAGATATCTCAAGACGCAGCCTCATGCAACACAGGGCACAGTACCCACTACTGGCTGCAGTCCAACAAGAAGGTCTGATCTACCGCTGGGGTTTCCCCTTTTATCTTCAAGCAACTAAAGATGGCAAACAGACCACGCTGCAAACCAAAGATGACCTTCCATACTTCCTTTCTACCCTTGGGCTATATCCAGTGTATTTTCCTGACTATAGAGGAACTCTGGATTTCCCTAACCTGCAGCTTCCTCAACCCTGGCTGCCTGCCAAGCACAGGAGCCAAAAAAGAGGTCGCCAACGTCCTCCCTCTGGTTGGTCCCCGGGCTCATCCACTTCAAGACACTGATGGGACACAACCACGCTGCCTTTCCTTCATGTTTGGATTGCAAATTCATGACTGTGGGCTATCCCCCACTGCTTGGAATTATGACAAAGCCCGTGCTTGCTGACAACCATTACCGTCACTTTTGCAAAACGGATGTTGCCTTAGATGATCTGGATAAATGTTTGACTCCACATTTTGCTAGAACTGCCTAAGTCATGTTTTTTGGAAAAGCTTCCCTGATGCAATTGGCCCTGGATTGGGGCCTAAAACGCTTTACACTGCAACTTTATTTCCCCCTTTTTTTTATTTTTCATTTGACTTAATCGCTAATAAGATGCGCTGGACGGCGGCTTTGCCTCCCCACTTTCCCTCATATGTTGGCTCACGTTCCCCACGTAGGTCATACCCTGTGGGGTATAGATCCCTTTTGGAACCATGGATCGGGGCTCAGGGGTCTCCCGCTATTGGGGCGGTGCATGTGGCCTGGCCCATTGATATCGCCAGATTTTTTGTTATTGGCCTGGATACTGCTCAACTATGCGCTGTTTAAGTATGCCAGTTTTTGTCTCTTACTGTCTAACTTTAATTTCCTTTCTCTCTACTAGGATCTTACTCTTGCTCCACCACTCATGCCGAGCCTGTCCACTCTTTGAACAAGCTGCCCTCCCTTCAGAACCCGTATGGCAACTTTAAAGGTAATATCTTATAACATTAGAGGTCTCCGTTCTCCATGTAAATGTAATAAGCTATGGGAGCTAAACAGGTTGGGAGCATAGGTGGTCTTTCTGAAGGAGGCGCATTTCACTCCTCAGTTGACCCCTAAACTGCCAACCCACATATATAGCCAGTGGTTCCTTAGCACCTCCCCTATATCCAAATCTAGGGGTGCTGCTATTGGAATGCCTAAATCCTGCCTGTTCCAACCTACTGGGACTTTCTGAAGGGAACTATTGCCGGGAAAATGTTCACATTTGCTATAATTTACACTCCCAATGCTACCCAATTTACTTTTATTGACATGGTGCTAGACCGCCTGGCGGAAATAAAGGAGGGAGCCTTAATTCTGGGGGGCGCCTTTAACATAAGCCCAAACCCCTTACTAGACATTTCCCACAAAAGACCTTCCCACTCGTACATATTCCTTAAACACTTTCGCAGGACCCTCCAGACTCATCTTCTGATTGATACCTGGAGAGCGCTCCATCCATCCGACAGAGACTTCAGTTATTACTCTAAAGTCCATGACGTGTACACCTGTATTGATTTACTTTGTGTGGGCCACCCCACCCTGGAGTTCCTGCAGTCATTGTCCATTGGTAACATTACCATCTCTGACCATGCATTGGTCCTAATTTCCCTTACTCTGCCAGAAGGCACCAGTAGGGCCTGGTCCTGGTGGTTAAACAAAAGCTTATTGGACGACACTGTGGTGGTCTCCGGGGTGGCGGTCATTTTGACTCACTACTTTCGGGAAAATAAAACAGAAGGTCTCAGTGAAGGGACCATCTGGGAGGGCCATAAAACGGTAGTACGGCTGATCTCCCTAGGCTCTAAACTTAAAAAGGAGCGTCAAGCAGACTTTAAAAAAGTACCCCAGGCCTTACAGCAAGCTGAATTACAGCATAAACATTGTGGGTACCCGGGGGCTTTGAAGATGCTGGCCGAACTGTGGGAGCTATATGCATGTTTATTGGACCGTCAAATGCATAAACGATTAAGATACCTATCTCATAAATATTATGAGCTCAGTAATAAATACGGTTGAATGCTGGTGAGAGCCCTTCAGAAACGACATGCACAGTTCCATATCCACAAGCTCCACTCTCACACTGGAGAGATTATGGTTCAGTCCTCTAAAATTGCTGCTGGGTTCCGTACATATTATGCGGACATTTATACTCTTAACCCAAATATGGCCCCTGGCGAACAGGCGACCAGACTGACAGCCATGCAGGACTACCTGTCCACTGCGAGCCTTCCCCCCGACAGATGACCAATGCACTGACTTAGAGGCCCCTATTACTTCAGCCAAGATCGAATCAGTGGTAAAATCCTTGCCTAACGGGAAAAGCCCAGGCCCTGACAGGTTTACTAAGGCATACTACAAGGTATTTTTTCCCCTTTTGTCTGAATCTTTAACTCTATAGCTGGTGGTAAGGCGATCCCCCAGAGGCCCTGTTAGCTCATATCTCGGTACTCTCAAAAGACGGCAAGGATCCTACTGTACCCCAAAGCTATCCACCCATATCCCTCCTTAATGTGATATTAAAATCCTGGCGAAAGTCCTTGCGAATCAGTTAAAACATCTCATGTCCCATATAATACACCAAGACCAAATGGGGTTTATCACTGGCTGGGTGGCCAGGGACAACTCTATTAGGGCAATACAACTCATCCACTGGGCCCGTAATGGTCAGGATTCCCTGCCCCCTATCTGGTATTGTCCACAGAGGCAGAGAAAGCATTCGACTGCGTCGACTGGAAATACCTGGAGATATATATATATATATATATATATATATATATATGTACATATGTAATTAAATTAGGCATTAAATAGATATTGGGAGAAACGGCAAAAACAAGAAGAAGCCTCTGAATTAATTGGGGTTAAGTCTATGATTGAGGTGAGAGAATAATTAGATATCTATTCAATGCCTAATTTAATTACATATGTACATATATGTGTGTGTGTATGTATAAAAAAATCTCCATGTTTTATCTATAGAAATCCATAGGATTTCCCCAGATGCATCCCTCCAAAAGACACAATTAAAATCTCTAGGAAGTAAGCCAGCCCCTATTAACAACAGGTGGGTTTAAAGAGTGTCATCTAGAAATAAATTAGATTATATGGATGCCTTGATTCATCATAGCAGCAGGTCATGGAAAAATATAAATAATACATATATAATAAAAAATATAATAATGTGAAAAGAAAAATAAGAAAAAAAAAATATATATATACAGTATCTCACAAAAGTGAGTACACTCCTCACATTTTTGTAAATATTTAATTATCTTTTCATGTGACAACACTGAATACATTACACTTTGCTACAATGTAAAGTAGTGAGTGTACAGCTTGTATAACAGTGTAAATTTGCTGTTCCCTTAAAATAACTCAACACACAGCCATTAATGTCTAAACTGCTGGCAACAAAAGTGAGTACACCCCTAAATAAATAATAAAGTAAAAAATGTCCAAATTGGGCCCAATTAGCCATTTTCCCTCTCCGTTGTCATGTGACTTGTTAGTGTTACAAGGTCTCAGGTATGAATGGGGAGCAGGTGTGTTAAATTTGGTTTTATTATTGTCACTCTCTCATACTGGGCACTGGAAGTTCAACATGGCACCTCATGGCAAAGAACTCTCTAAGGATCTGAAAAAAATTATTGTTGCTCTACATAAAGATGGCATAGGATATAAGAAGATTGCCAAGACCCTGGAACTGAGCTGCAGCATGGTGGCCAAGACCATACAGCGGTTTAACAGGCCAGGTTCCACTCAGAACAAGCCTCACCATGGACGACCAAAGAAATTGTGTGCACGTGCTCACCGTCATATCCAGAGGTTGTCTTTGGAAAATAGACGTATGAGTGCTGCCAGCATTGCTGCAGAGGTTGAAGGGGTGGGGGGTCAGCCTGTCAGTGCTCAGACCATATGCCGCACACTGTATCAAATTGGTCTGCATGGCTGTCATCCCAGAAGGAAGCCTCTTCTAAAGATGATAAAGAAAGTCCACAAGCAGTTTGCTGAAGACAAGCAGACTAAGGATATGGATTACTGGAACCAGGTCCTGTGGTCTGATGAAACCAAGATAAACTTATTTGTTTCAGATGGTGTCAAGCGTGTGTGCGGCGGCAGCCGGGTGAGGAGTACAAAGACAAGTGTGTCTTGCATACAGTCAAGCATGATGGTGGGAGTGTCATGGTCTGGGGCTGCATGAGTGCTGCCGGCACTGGGGAGCTACAGTTCATTGAGGGAACCATGAATGCCAACATTTACTGTGATATACTGAAGCAGAGTATGATCCCCTCCCTTTGGAGACTGGGCCACAGGGCAGTATTCCAACATGATAACAACCCCAAACACATCTCCAAGATGACCACTGCCTTGCTAAAGAAGCTGAGGGTAAAGGTGATGGACTAGCCAAGCATGTCTCCAGACCTAAACCCTATTGAGCATCTATGGGGCATCCTCAAATGGAAGGTGGAGGAGGGAAAGGTCTCTAAAATCCACCAGCTCTATGATGACGTCATTGAGGAATGGACGAGGACTCCAGTGGCAACCTGTGAAGCTCTGGTGAACTTCATGCCCAAGGGGGTTAAGGCAGTGCTGGAAAATAATGGTGGCCACAAAAAATATTGACACTTTGGGCCCAATTTGGACATTTTCAATTAGGGGTGACATTAATGGCTGTTTGTTGAGTTATTTTGAGTGGGCAGCAAATTTACACTGTTATACAAGCTGTACACTCACTACTTTACATTGTAGCAAAGTGTCATTTCTTCAGTGTTGTCACATGAAAAGATATAATAAAATATTTACAAAAATATGAGGGGTGTACTCACTTTTGTGAGATACTGTATATACAATAATAAAAAATCACATTATTAACCACTTGACCACTGGGCACTTAAACAATTAACAACCAGACCAATTTTCAGCTTTCAGTGCTCTCACATTTTGAATGACAATTACTCAGTCATGCAGCACTGTACCCATATGAAATTTGCGTCCTTTTTTTCACACAAATAGAGCTTTCTTTTGGGTTTTTTATTTTTTGCGTTATAAGTTTTAAAAAAACGAAAATTTTGTAAAAAAAAATTATTTTTCTTAGTTTCTGTTATACAATTTTGCAAATTAGTAATTTTTCTTCATACATTTTGGCCACAATTTATACTGCTACATATCTTTGGTAAAAAAAAACAAATAAGTGTATATTATTTGGTCCTTGTGAAAGTTATAGAGTCTACAAGCTATGGTGCCAATCACTGAATATTGATCACACTTGATGTACTGACGGTCTATCTCATTTCTGGAGACCCTAACAAGCCAAGAAAGTTATAATTTTTTCCCACAATTCTTTGCAAAATGAAGATTTTTTTTTCTTTTTTCTTCACAACTCACACCCAGCATATGCATACCACAAATTACACCCCAAAACACATTCTACTACTCCTCCTGAGTATGGCAATATCACCTGTGTGAGACTTTTACACAGCCTGGCCACATACAGAAGCCCAACACCCAGGGAGCACCATCAGGCGATCTAGGAGCATAAATTACACATATAATTTCTTGACTACCTCTTGCACTTTTGAAGGTCCTGGAGCACCAGGACAATGGAAACGCCCAAAAGATTACCCTATTTTGGAAAGTAAACACCCCAATGTATATTCTAGGAGGCATAATCAGTCTTTTGAACATGTCATTTTTTCCACAAGTTTTTGGAAAATGTGGAAAGAAAATGAAAACGCTTTTTTTTTTTACACAAAGTTGTCCATTTATACAACATTTTTAACACACAGCATGTACATAGCAAAAATTACACCCCACAAAATATTCTGCTACTCCTCCCGAGTATGGCGATACCACATGTGTGACACTTTTACACAGCCTGACCACATACAGAGGCCCAACATGCAGGGAGCACCGTCAGGTGTTCTAGGGGCATACATTTCAAATCTAATTTGACTACCTTTTACACTATTGTGAGGCACTGTGGTGGCATGGATAGGCACTGGTGTGGCACGGATAGGCAGTGTAGTGGCACGGATGGGCAGTGTAGTGGCACGGATGGGCAGTGTAGTGGCATGGATGGGCAGTGTAGTAGCACAGATGGACAGTGTAGTAGCACAGATGGGCACTGTAGTGGCATGGATGGGCACTGTAGGGGCACGGATGTGTCACAGATGAGAACTGATGTGGTATGGATGAGCATGAATGAGGCACAAATGAGCCATGGATGGGGATAGATGAGCATGGATGGGGATGACTGAGCACGGATGGGGATGGATGAGCACAGATGGGGATGGATGAGCACGGATGGGGATGACTGAGCATGAATGAGGATGGATGAGCACGGATGGGGATGACTGAGCACGGATGGGGATGGATGAGCATGGATGGGGATGGATGAGCACAGATGAGCATGGATGGGGATGACTGAGTACGGATGGGGATGGATTTGACAAAGACGGAATGCTGAAATGCATCAGGGTGTGACCACACGGCTTTTGATCTGACAGCCAGCCATCCGCAGCTCGTCCACAGAACGATACAGTTGAGAGGAGAGTCAGTGGTGAACTGAGCTGAGATTCTTGGTGATGTACTGCGAATCGTGATTATCAATGCGCTATTTTTATTGGTGTGATGTAAGCATGTTTTAAGGGAGGGGGTGTGCTAATAAAAAATGGTTTTACACTATGCGGTGTCTCCCTGTCTCTTGCATGCACATATCCACAAGCGATAGACATTAACCACTTGCCGACGGCTGATCGGCATTTGACGGCGACAAAGTGGCGCTGTAACGCGAATCGCCGTCATACGACGGCGGCCGCGAACTCGCACCGCGTGCGCGCGCGCGCCCCCTAGGCGCGGGCACTGCTACGGCATTTGTTACAGGGGCTTTCAATCTACAGGGCCAGGCCAATGATTTTTTCCCTGGCCCTG
>BLSH010025707.1:356734-379789 GCA_018402905.1 Glandirana rugosa
GACAGTAATTAATCAGTTAGTGGACGTTAACGATCGACGCGAGTGACAAAAGGTGTTGATTGGTAACACAGGTGTTTGTAGGATTTAGACTTCAATATGATAACGTGCGAAGATACGTTATTATAAAGATTTGTAGAGTCTCTTTGTAGTTGTAATTTCAGGTGTATTTACAGGTGTGTTTCTTGGGGAGACCTCCCGGACCGACCTCCTTTTCTTTTTAATTATTATAATTCAGGGAAAATAGGAGGAGGACACATGAATTCCCCGAAATAAACGGTCGTCAAAAAAAGTCAGCGTGCAATAGTATAACTTCAGATTTAGGATGTTTGTGGACACAATGGTTAGTTGTGGAAAACAGTGAGCGCAGCTAGCAATTGCAGGTGATTGACTAATTAATGACAGCATAAGGGAAGTCTGGTCTAGCTTTCAATTGTCAACATATACTATCTTCTTATATATAGCCGCAGCCACCAGCAATATATTTAAAAACAAAAACAACAAACAAAAAAACACCTTAGTATACCTAGAGCGCTGGGATCAGGGATACAATTAAGTTTCTCTGATATTCATATATATATATTTGCTGTAACCATGTTGATCCTGTATGTACATGATTCCCCAAAGCTATATTACAATAGTTGGAGTCTACATGCAATATGCAGTATTTAATCATTTATTTTGTTCATTTTTAGTGAATAAATGACATAAGGTAAGATAAGACTCCTGAGGAAGCCGATGATATGGCGAAACATGTAGAGCGAACACTGGTGCACATATTTTGTATGATTCACTTGTGATTGCTATCAAAAAATGTTTTTCCAAAAATCTTTTTTCTATGGATTTTATATTTTGTTAGAATAAAATGATTTTTTAAGAAAATATTGAATCTTTGTCTTGAAATCCCATTCTTCTTTCAAATAATCTTATTCTGACTAATTCAAGGGAGTTGGTATCTGTATATATATTCCTATGCTCTCCTGATCCACCTAATTGTTACCTATACCAGCTCACTCACACCAGCTCCTTAGACTCTAAGACTCAGGAGACAAGTTATAAGAGTTTGTCCCGCTGGTATCGGGTGCCAGCGGACCTGGCACTGATCTACCCCTCATTGTCTAACCGATGCTGTAGGGGATGCGGCCAACGAGGCACACTTCTACACCTATGGTGAGACTGCACAGCAATCAAACCCTTTTGCACTGACATTAAGTCCCAGATACAAGACATTACGGGCGTAGCTATCCCCCTTTCTCTGATCCATTTTCTCTTACACATTCTTCCCATGCTGGTTAGCCATTATAAGAAAAGTGTCATACCACACTTGTTGAATGTGGCGAGACGCTTTCTCCCCATATACTGGAACAGGACACAAGTTCCCGGTAGGAAGGTACATGGGATTTGTAAGGTACATGGGATTAAAGAGGCGGAAGACTGGATAGCAACCTGTAAGGGGACCAGGGACCGCTTCATGGGTATATGGTCATCTTGGATAGACCATGTCTATGACCCGGAACATGTGTCCTCGAGCCTGGACCTGGCGCTACTAGAACTGAGTGAACCTTCCCTCAGACAGCGTACACGGCCCCAATAGTGTCGAGTTGAGAACTGACCCAGACAGGAGATGAGATCCATCCCATACATACAGGATGTGGCTGAATACGGAGTCACAGGCAAGGCATGGGCGGAGACGGTGGTTGCGAGATCTAAGGTCGGTCCCTTTTTTACCTAATTTCTCTATATTTTCCTACTTTGTATTTCTTCCATTCTCTCTCTTTTTATGTTGAATGAGGTTGGAATCACCTTACTTTTGGAGTACCGTTTTTGCACCATGTTTAAGTAGAGCTCATATGTCGTATAGGCATGGAAGGTCGTTATTGTAGGGGAGACCGCCCCTTAGAGGGCAGTCGCTGTTCCCCACCTTCCCCGACATGTAAAAGGTGCACCGGGGTTGGCTTGCGTACCGGAGACGTACTGGGAGCGGTCAGATGGAGGCATTTTTGGCCCCCAGTCCCTGTGCGGGTCCGCTGGACGAGCTACCTCACAAGTATTATAGCACTGTATATTCTATATGTTGTTTTTGAATTTGCAAACTGATCCTTCTGGCAAGACTACTATCACGGTTTCTGTGCAAGTGTTTATTACAGTGTAGGTGCTCTGCCTATCCCTCAGGGAAGTTTAAGAGATGTTTTAATACATAGCAGTTACTTGCGTCCTTCTCAGTTTTATTAAGCATTTATGGGTTCATGTAACCGTAAAGCTTATTGTAACCTGTTATGTCAATTTGCTGGTTCATAATAAAAGCAGATTAAACAAAAAAAAAAAACTGATCTCATTATGTGAACCAGGGCTAAATAAAAGTACTGATTACCAGTGATCTGTTAAAAAATAACCCCTATTATTTCTTTTATTGGACTTCTGTGCCATGGGTTCCTAAACATTTTATTCCCAAGACGCAAATTACAAAATTTTGCTGTGCTAGGAAAAAAATGATTACAAAAATATTTATTTATTTATTTTAGGTACTTATATAGCGCCATCAATTTACGCAGCGCTTTACATATACATTGTGCATCCATATCAGTCCCTACCCTCAAGGAGCTTACAATCTAAGGTCCCTAATTCACATTCATACATACACATACTAGGGGCAATTTTAGACAGGATCTAATTAACCTACCAAAATATGAGCAAATTCAAAGAAGACAAATAACAATGGCTTTATATCAAACCGTGGAAGCTCTTCACCATTTCTATAAGCTTTAATGAAGCCGAGAGAAATAAATTCTTCATTATATTTGCTTTTTGACATTTTCAGCTAGTACTGGGGTCTCTTCACCTCACCTTGTCAGTATAATTTCCTCCGCCTACTGCCTCGCACATGCTCTAGTTATACTCTATATGTATCTGTGCTGTCATTTTCAATTGTTTCACAGATTTTTAGAGGGTGGGTGGTGTTGTGAACTGGGATTTTAATGCTTTTATCCAAGAGAAATGAACAATCACTGTTATATATTAACCGCATTCTTAATAGACTAGGTCTCAGATCGTGGTAGTATATCACTTGATTTGAAACAGGATTGTTATTTCTCTCACTACTGATTTTGTGTGTGAGCAAACTAGGCTACGTTTACTACACAGTCATGTGTAGACCCATCGCAAATATTTCCAAGACACCATTTGGGCTCCAACCCGTAATTTAGCAAACAATTCTCTCTGCCAGCATTTTTCAACCAAGGTACCGTGGTATCCTGGGGTGCCTTCTGGGTTCTTCAGGGGTCCCTTGGCAAAATGTCTAAAAATTGCTTCAAATTGCCCAAAAATTGTCAACAAGTTAGCAGGTGGATCAAGCCTGTCTTTTTTTACCCAAAGCCTCATGCTTTTATTGTGCAGTAAAACCTTGGGCATTTTGATGTTGGGTGTCCTACATGTGTAGATGCTACTGTATTATATAAAATTATTCATTCAGTGTTTTCAATTTTACAAGGTTGTCTCAAGATTGTGCAGAATTTTAAAGAGTGCCTTGACTGAAAAAAGGTTGTGAAACACTGATCTATGCAAACAAACTATAAAAAGGTAAAGAAACAATATTTCAAAGACTCAGTACCTAAACACTGTAGTTCAAGTGGCTTTATCATGTACCTGGTGACAACTAGAATGTTGTGGAGGCCTCTCTTACACCTCCTGCCCAACACTCCTGAAGTTGGAGACAGAGAGCACAAGTGTTGGAGTAGCTAACTGGAGAAGTCCGCTCCTAGGTGAATGAAGCTGGGGGGTCACAGTTTGAAGAACAAGATACTACAGCAGCTTGGCACCAGAGCAGGAGATGGTAGCAGAGACGTTATGCAGGCAGCAACCAGCGGCAGCCAGGTAACAAGGGACCAAGTCAGCAGGCAGAGCAAGTCCTGGAAGCAGGCCAAAGTTGGTAACAGCTGGGCAGCACAGTACAGAATCAGCAAGCAAAGATGAGTCAAGGAAACAGATCAAGGTCAGAGTGATCAGGTGATAATGCAGGAGTAAAGGCAAAGTCTGGGGAAAAAGCCAGGTCATACACAGGTAAGCAGGTTCAATTGATCAGGTCACAGAACTACAGGTACAAGCTAAAGACCATTAAGCATCTACTCATGGTGACAGGCCAGTTTAAATAGGCAACTGGGTGCCATGAATGTGAGCACAATGAACTGGAAAAGTACATCTATTGACTCCTTGCCTAGAAGTATTAGCATGTGAGCAATGCACGCACATGAATATGAGCATAAGCCCACACTCAGTGGCGGAACTACCAGTGTCGCAACAGTCACACTTGCGACTGGGCCCTGGCATTCTGCCACTATGGGGGGGGCCCAAGACCCTGCACCTCCCCCTGTACCTCCGGCTGGCAGCTAACTATACAGGGGAGGGGGCGATCGGCAGCTCTGTGATGTCCGTGGGATGTCAAGCACAGTTCATTTCCCGAGTGTCAGTGTATACAATGGAGAGGAGAGGGGCTTCCCCCACCCCTGTCATTCTGCTCCCCACCTGTCACACTGCCTCCCCACCTGTCACACTGCCCCTCCACCTGTCATGCCCCCCCTCCCCACCTCTCAAATGTCCCCCCAACTGTCACACTGTCCCCCCACTTGTCACACTGCCCCCCACCTGCCACACAGCCCCTTCACATCAACCGTACGCACTATGAAGATAGATAGATAGACATATCCTGGTAAAGTCCTCTGTGCTCTTTCATGAAAATAGCACTACACGCATATACACAAGATACAGAAATGTTGGCTCTAGCTGGTGACCACAGTCAACCTCTCACATGCCATTTCCTGAGGTGGCTCGGGGGTATTTATGCCAGGAGCAGAGCCATTCTCATTACCAGCCTAGGACATATTCATTTCAATGCTCTAATGAGCACCAGTTTCTCTGTGGAGAAATTGGGCCTGGGGGATGCCTTGTACATACCAGGATTTAAGGCTTTGAGTTTCTAATCTGGTCTCTGAGAAAGTAGAATAATCTTCCAGTGCTGCTTCCTTCTAAGAAGCACTGTTTTTCTATCCAGAGACTGACATGTTAAAGTATTTTAATTACCATACAAATAGGCAAAGGATAGAAATGTTTTAATTTTAAATGTTCGTGCTGCTGCTGCAGATGCAAGAAGAATGAAAAGTGATCATTTGCTGTGATCCGTTCAGACTGCCTACATTATGGTTCCGACAAGAAAGAGTGGCCTGGCCCTTGCCCAATGCAATGTTATGACTTGGGGAGGAAAGGTCTCCACAGATAAGTCATTTAACAATATCCACCAAGTATTAATAACATGGTTATCATATCACACATGTCCTTCCCTGAGTATACTAGCTGCCTATGAGATAAGAGATTTGCTCTCAGACTGGCCAAAAATTAGCTAAGCAACCGATCAGTCAGTTGTTTAAATAAAGCTTGTGGAACTCTGCACCATATATTTTGATTCAGTGGCCTAGCCACCGAACATACCTGTGCTCATCTGGTGGGCTCTGATTCTATAATATGTTTGATTAAAGTAAAAAAAATTAGAAAAAAAATGATTTAATAATTTTCTGATATCCTGAAAAGCCTGGAAGTTGATTGGTTTCTATGCAGAGCTACACCAGATTTTACTCTCTCCAGTTTTAGTAAATTAACCCCAATGTATAAACTCAAAGGATATGTTGTATTGCCAGGTCCAAGGTAAGGAAGAAGAGACACAATTAAGTGAAGTCAGATTCCCCCAAAGGAAACAAAAAGAGTGAAATCAAGCCTAAAGAAGCCCAGTTGTTAGGGTAGGTCAAAGCGTTCCATCAAAGCCAGGAGAAAACAGAACCTGTCTATGGGATTTCCATTCACAAAGTGAACATGTTTTCTGTGCAGTAAAGTGTCCTATCACATGGGGGGTCGAGGGTCCCACACCACTCTGTCACACAGAAAACATGTTCACTTTGTGAATAGCAATCCCATAGACAGTTTTCTTCTGGCTTTGATAGAAGGCTTTGGACTACCCTAACAAATGGGCTTCTTTAGGCTTGATCTCACTTTTTCTTTCCATTGGGGGAATCCACCTTTACTTAATTGCGTCTCTTCTTCCTTACAATAGAACCTGGCAATACACCATACCCATTGAGTTCATACATTGTATTATGTAATTATCCTTTGCCCTGAAGAAGCTCTCCACGAAACACATTGTGACACATCCCCTGATATATATTTATCTCATGCTCGGGGAATTCACTGTCATCTTTAATATATATAGTTAGGTCCATATATATTTGGACACAGGCTCTGTATGCCACCAGAATAAAAATAAAATGAAATAATCCAAATGAATTTGAAGTGCAGACTTTCAGCTTTAATTGAAGGGGTTGAACATAGATACCAAGTACAAATTTTAGGAACTGCAACCATTTTTATACACAGTCCCCCCCCCCCCCCCATTTTTAGGGGCTCAAATGTAATTGGACAAATTAATATAATCATAAATTAAATGTTCATTTTTAATATTATGTTGAGAATCCTTTACTGGCAGTGACTGTCTGAAGTCTGGAACCCATGAACATTACCAAAGACTGGGTTTTCTCATTTCTGATGCTTTGCCAGGCTCTAACTGAAGCTGTCTTCAGTTGTTCTTTGATTGTGGGTCTTTCTGTCTTTAGTTTTGCCTTCAGCAAGTGAAATGCATGTTCAATTGGGTTGAGATCAGGTGATTGATTCGGCCATTGCAGAATATTCCACTTCTTTTCCTTCAAAAGCTCCTGGGTTGCTTTTGCAGTGTGTTTTGGATCATTGTCCATCTGTACTATGAAGCACCGTCCAATCAACTTTGCTGCATTTGGCTGAATCTGGGCTGACAGTATATCTCTAAACAATGCAGAATTCATCCGGCTGCTTCTGTCTTCTGTCACATCATCAATGAACACTAATGACCCAGTATCACTGAAAGCCATGCATGCCCATGCCAGCACACTCCCTTCACCATGTTATTACAGATGATGTTGTGTGCTTAGGATCATGAGTTGTTCCAAGCCTTCCCCACACTTTTTTCTTACCATCATTCTGGTACAGATTAATCTTAGTTTCATCCATCCAAAGAATGCTTTTCCAGAACTGGTCTGGCTTTTTTTGATGTTTTTTGGCAACGTCTAAACTGGCTTTTCTATTTTTCAGATAAAAAACAATGAAATTGTCCGCGCTAAAACTACGGTGAATACATCAAGTGCAAGCAAAAAGTGAGGTATGATCACTGTGAACAAAACTGAAAAGAAATTGTTGCGCTAACATATAAATAAATAATCATCAAATTTTTTTTTCTATTTTTCAGGCTTGTGAATGGTTTGCACCTTGTGGGGAACCCTCTGAATTTGCTCTTGTGAAGTCTTCTCTTGATTGTAAACTTTTATAATGATACGCCCACCTCCTGAAGAGTGTCCTTCACTTGTCTGAATGTTGTGAATGTTTTTCTTTACCATAGAGAGGATCCTGCGATCATCCACCACTGTAGTCTTCCATGGACGTCCAGGCCTTTTTATGTTGCTGAGCTCACCAGTGCATTCTTCTTTACTCAGAATGTACCAAACTGTTGATTTGGCCACTCCTAATGTTGCTGCTATCTCTCTGATGGATTTGTTTCATTTTTGAAGTCTTACAAGGGCCTGTTTCAGTTGCATGGACAGCTTCTTTGAACGCATGATGTAGGTTCACAGCAATAGATTCCAAATGCATATACCACACTTAGAATCAACTCCAGACCTTTTACTTGCTTAATTGATGAAGAAATAATTAAGGAGTAGCTCATACCTGGCCATGAAACAGCTTTTGATTTAATTGTCCAATTACTTTTGGTCTCTTGAAAAAGGGGGGGGGGGTGGCTATTCTTAAGAGCTGTAATTCCTAAACCCTTCCTCCGATTTGGATGTACATACCCTCAAATTAAACCTGAGAGTGTGCTCTTTCATTATCCATTATATAACTATAGCATGAATATGTTTTCGTAAATACCTGAAAAAAAATAAAATTGTGCCTGTGTCCAAAATATATATGGTCCTAGTTGTATGATGAGTTATAATTTATGACTACAATATATACTTTGTTATGTATGAGGTTGAATAGAGGGAGTTTTTAACCGGTTGCCGACCGTGCACTGTCTATTTACGGCGACAGTGTGGACATGTCTCACGAATCGCCGTAAATAGGTGGCGATTCGCGCATGTGCAGCTAGGGGGCGAGAGCGCGCCGGCAGTGGCGCGCTCTCGTGCCGGCGCACTCTGAAGGAGTGTGTCCGCAGCTCGGGTGGACCTGATGTCCACCGGCGAGCCGCGATGATCCGGCAGAGGCAAAGAACGGGGAACCGCCGATGTAAACACGGCGGTTCCCCATTCTGACAGGTGGCATATAAGAGATCTACTGATCCCTGTCACTGGAATCAGTTAGATCTCTTATGCCCATAGCAACCCAGCCCCCTCACAGTTAGAACACGCCTAGGGAACACAGTTAACCCCTTCCCTGCCCCCTGCCAATGACATTTATACAGTAATCAGTGGATATTTAAATTTCTGATCGCTGTATAAATGTCATTGGTCCCAAAAAAGTGTCAAAAATGTCCGACATGTCCGCCCCAATATCAAAGTCCCAATAAAAATCGCAGATTGCCGCCATTACTAGTAAAAAATAAATGTGAATGTACAATGTATATGTAAAGTGCTGCGTAAATTGACAGTGCTATATACAGTGGGTACGGAAAGTATTCAGACCCCCTTACATTTTTCACTCTTTGTTATATTGCAGCCATTCGCTAAAATCATTTAAGTTAATTTTTTTCCCTCATTAATGTACACACAGCACCCCATATTGACAGAAAAACATAGAATTGTTGACATTTTTGCAGATTTATTAAAAAAAGAAAAACTGAAATATCACATGGTCCTAAGTATTCAGACCCTTTGCTCTGTATTTAGTAGAAGTACCCTTTTGATCTAATGCAGCCATGAGTCCTTTTGGGAAAGATGCAACAAGTTTTCCACACCTGGATTTGGGGATCCTCTGCCATTCCTCCTTGCAGATCCTCTCCAGTCCTGTCAGGTTGGATGGTGAACGTTGGTGGACAGCCATTTTTAGGTCTCTCCAGAGATGCTCAATTGGGTTTAAGTCAGGGCTCTGGCTGGGCCAATCAAGAACAGTCACTGTGTTGTTGTGAAGCCACTCCTTTGTTATTTTAGCTGTGTGCTTAGGGTCATTGTCTTGTTGGAAGGTAAACCTCCGGCCCAGTCTGAGGTCCTGAGCATTCTGGAGAAGGTTTTTATCCAGGATATCCCTGTACTTGGCCGCATTCATCTTTCCCTTGATTGCAACCAGTCATCCTGTCCCTGCAGCTGAAAAACACCGCCACAGCATGATGCTGCCACCATCATGCTTCACTGTTGAGACTGTATTGGACAGGTGATGAGCTGGTTTTCTCCACACATCTTAGAATTAAGGCCAAAAAGTTCTATCTTGGTCTCATCAGACCAGAGAATCTTATTTCTCACCATCTTGGAGTGTTTTTTAGCAAACCCCATGCGGGCTTTCATGTGTCTTGCACTGAGGAGAGGTTTCCGTCAGGCCACTCTGCCATAAAGCCCTGACTGGGGGAGGGCTGCAGTGATGGTTGACTTTCTACAACTTTCTCCCATCTCCCGACTGCATCTCTGGAGCTCAGCCACAGTGATATTTGGGTTCTTCTTTACCTCTCTCTCCAAGGCTCTTCTCCCCCGATAGCTCAGTTTGGTCGGATGGCCAGCTCTAGGAAGGGTTCTGGTCATCCCAAAAGTCTTCCATTTAAGGATCATGGAGGCCACTGTGCTCTTAGGAACCTTAAGTGCAGCAGAATTGTTTTTGTAACCTTGGCCAGATCTGTGCCTTGTCACAATTTTGTCTCTGAGCTCTTCAGGCAGTTCCTTTGACCTCATGATTCTCATTTGCTCTGACATTCACTGTGAGCTGTAAGGTCTTATATAGACAGGTGTGTGGCTTTCTTAATCAAGTCCAATCAGTATAATCAAACACAGTTGGACTCAAATGAAGGTGTAGAACCATCTCAATGATGATCAGAAGAAATGGACAGCACCTGAGTTAAATATATGAGTGTCACAGCAAAGGGTCTGAATACTTAGGACCATGTGATATTTCAGTTTTTCTTTTTTAATAAATCTGCAAAAATGTCACCAATTCTGTGTTTTTCTGTCAATATGGGGTGCTGTGTGTACATTAATGAGGGGGAAAAAAAAGAACTTAAATGATTTTAGCAAATGGCTGCAATATAACAAAGAGTGAAAAATTTAAGGGGGTCTGAATACTTTCCGTACCCACTGTAAGTACCTGAAATAAATAAATAAAAATAAGTAAATAAAAACCCCAGAAATGAATTCTCATCATCCGTAAAAGCGGCAACTTTTGCGCAAACCAATCAATAATCGCCGATTGTGGGTTTTTTTACCAAAAATATGAGGAAGAATATAAATCGGCCAAAACCGATGAAAAAAATGTTTTTATATTTTTTTTTTGGGATTTGTATTTTAGCAAAAAGTAAGAAATTTTGCTTTGTTTTTGCAAAATTGTCGCTCTCTTTTTGTTTATAGCGGCAATCAGAAATGACGCAGAGGTGATCAAATACCATCAAAAGAAAGCTCTATTTGTGGGAAAAAAAGGACGCTAATTTTGTTTGAGTACAACGTCGCACGACTGCGCAATTGTCAGTTAAAGCGACACAGCGCCGAATCGCAAAAAGTGCTCTGGTCCTAACATGGGAAATCCTTCCGGGGCTGAAGTGGTTAAGGGGCAATCTATGAATTATGCATACTTCAATGGTGAACATCTTAGGGTTTTTATACGCTATGTGCCAATAATATTTTTTAAGTGTATACAATACATTTTGTTTTTATACATAATATGCATTGTCTCTGGGGAAGTTTATGCACCTTTAAAAGTCCCCAGTTTTCCTTCTTTTTTTGTAGAAATAAGGGGTGTGCATGAATTGTCAACCAACACCATATATTATCTACATATACTTTCAGGCTGGGTTCACACTATCCGACAAAAAAACGGTCCAACTTTGATCCTACTTTGCTGTGCGATTTACGGTCCTACATAGGGTCAGAGTCGGACCGTTTGTCTGTGAACAGAGATCCGACTTTGATCCCGACAATGCCAGGCACTTTGTGCTCTGGGGTTTTTGAAGGGGAACTCCACGCCAAATTTAAAAAAAAAACTGGCATGGGGTCCCCCTCCAGGAGCATACCAGGCCCTTTGGTCTGGTATGGATTTTAAGGGGAACCCCCACGTCGAAAAAAAGGCATGGGGGTCCCCCCAAAATCCATACCAGACCCTTATCCGAGCACGCAGCCTGGCAGGCCAGGAAAGGGGGTGGGGACAAGCGAGCGCCCCCCCCTGGACCATACCAGGCCGCGTGCCCTCAACATGGGGAGTATGGGTGCTTTGGGGCAGGGGGAGCTCTGCGCCCCCCACCCCAAAGCACCTTGTCCCCATGTTGATGAGGGCAAGGGCCTCTTCCCGACAACCCTGGCCAGTGGTTGTCGGGGTCTGCGGGCGGGGACAAGGGGGCCCCCAGATGCCGGCCCCCCACCCTATGTAAATGAGTATGGGGTACATCGTACCCCTACCCATTTACCTGGAGAGAAATATGTACACAAAAAAACACACATTTTTAAAATATTTTATTAAATCAGCTCCGGCGGTCTTCTCCCCTCTCCGGTGTCTTCTTTTCTTCGGCTTTTTTGCGGGGTCTTTCATCTTCTGAGGGGTCTTCTTTCTTCTCCTTCTCTGCGGCGTCTTCTGTTCTTTTGCCGGTCTTCTCCGCTGTCCTCTTCCCTCTCTCTTCTTCTTCTTCTTCTTCTTCCCATGTTGACACGACGCAATCTCCTTCACGAATGCCCTCTCCGCTCTGTGCTGTGCCTTATATTGGCATGGGGCGTGGCCACCAGATGACATCACCCGGAGGCCCCGCCCCATATGAGGTCACATCCTGGGGGCGGAACTGTGACCTCATATGGGGTGGGGCCTCCGGGTGATGTCATCTGGTGGCCACACTCCATGCCAATATAAGGCACAGCACAGAGCGAAGAGGGCATTCGTGAAGGAGATTGCGTCGTGTCAACATGGGAAGAAGAAGAAGAAGAAGAGGGGGAAGAGGACAGCGGAGAAGACCAGCAAAAGAGCAGAAGACGCCGCAGAGAAGGAGAAGAAAGAAGACCCCTCAGAAGATGAAAGACCCCGCAAAAGAGCCGAAGAAAAGAAGAGCCAGAGAGGGGAGAAGACCGCCGGAGCTGATTTAATAAAATATTTTAAAAAGCTGTGTGGTTTTTTGTGTACATATTTTTTTCCAGGTAAATGGGTAGGGGTACGATGTACCCCATACTCATTTACATAGGGTGGGGGGCCTTGTTAAAGGGGGCTTCCAGATTCTGATAAGTCCCCGCCCGCAGACCCCGACAACCACTGGCCAGGGTTGTGGGGAAGAGGCCCTTGTCCTCATCAACCTGGGGACAAGGTGCTTTGGGGTGGGGAGACGCAGAGCCCCCCCCTGCCCCAAAGCACCCATACTCCCCATGTTGAGGGCACGCGGCCTGGTATGGTCCAGGAGGGAGGGGGCCACTTGCTTGTCCCCACCCCCCTTCCTGGCCTGCCGGGCTGCGTGCTCGGATAAGGGTCTGGTATGGATTGTGGGGGGGACCCCACGCTGTTTTTCGACATGGGGGTTCCCCTTAAAATCCATACCAGATCAAAGGGCCTGGTATGCTCCTGGAGGGGGACCCCATGCCAGTTTTTTATTTAAAAAATATGGTGTGGAGTTCCCCTTCAAGATCCCCAGAACACAAGTCGCATGCCAAAGTCGGATCAGCGAAGACACTGATACGACTTTGATCCGACTTCAATGCCTTTCAATGGGCTGAAGTAGGATCAAAGTCGGACAAAAGTAGTACAGGAACCTTTTTCAAAGTCGGTCCGACTTTGAAAAACACAAATCAGAGCAGTTAAGACGGCTCTCATAGGGAATCATTGTTTTTGTGAGGTAATGCGACTTGTGCTCCTCATGTAGGTCCCAGAATCGGACTAGTGTGAACCCAGCCTAAAGGCAAGGAAAAAGTATAAACAAAGGCAAAACTTTTTTTTTTTGTTTTAAATGGGGGAATTAGAACACCTGTCCAATTTGTATTGCTGTCTGCGTCCTTGTTAGAGGGATTCACCTATTTGTCCTGATGACTGTTATCACTGAAAGAGAAGGTATATCCCAAATATTGAGTGGTCACCAGAACAAGAATTGAGGAAAAAATATCTAAGGGGGACACTATTTCTGGTGACCCTGGGGACTACCAAGAATTTGCTTCACTCTGGAGGCATTTTCTCTCACTCCCTTTTATGGCTATGGGACAGTAAGTGAAGGAAAATCTCCCAGATGGAACACAGATGGCAAAAAAAAAACCAGACAAGGGTTATAAATCTCCCTTACTCTATTCAACACAAAAAAAGGTTTTGCCTTCAGTTCTGATTTAAGTTTCTTTGGAGTAGGGGAGTGGTAGGGTTAAAGCAATGTATGAGTGTATCTAGATATGGAGCTTGGCAGTAATCACAGCTTGTAATGACCGGAGCAAGTCCCGTTGTCGGTTTTATGTTCTTTTTAGTTTGGATACATGGTGATATTTACACAAGCTCGCACTGTGTTTTAGCATTATGAAAAAAATAGCAAGTGTGGCCTTATCTCATGAATACATCCATTATCAGACAAGTTCAGAATAAATTGAGCTATGGAAATGGATATTGTGGTCAGCAGTATTGCAGCAATTTTCATAATAAACAACAGTAATTGTAGTGTTGCTACAAAGATGGTAAGATGATGAAACAGACTATTTTTTGCGAGCAATTAAAGGGCTTCTACGTTGCATGTGAACCCACATCGCAAGATAAAAAGGAACTAATTAGACAACCTAACCACACCAAAATACTAGGTAAGGGATATTAGTAAGGATTTTGCTGTGGCTTAGTTGCCTCCTTATTATTTGTGATTGGCAGCCTGCATTGACAAAGAACTGAAACACTTAAAGTAGAACTATAGGCAAAACCTTTTTTTTCTCATTTTGGGTAAAGCAAGGGAGGGTTATAACCCCTGTCACATTTCTTTTCACCATCTGTGTCCCATTGCAGAGATTTCCCTTCACTTACCATCTCATAGCCAAAAAGGAAGTGGAATCCCTGCAAACTAAGTTTTGACTTTAGTTATACTTTAAGGTGCCATACACAGTGGACATGTAGTCCAATTAAAAGTAGGAACACACCGTTCAAGCCGACAGCCAGACCCACGTAGGTGCACGCCCCGGCGCACCACCACATTGCATGTAGACTCAAAAGGAAGGGTAGGCGGAACTCCACGAATAAATTTTAGCAGCTTGAAATCATTACCAAACTAATTATTAAGCTTGTGGCGTACGAGTGAAATGCATCTACCTCCTTTCCTGTACATGGCTATTTGATGAATAAAATTTCAAGCTGCTAAAATGTATTCGTGGAGTGCCACCTACCGTTCCTTTTGAGTCTACAGTAGCCCGATACATGAGACTCGTGTTCCAGCGTGGGAACAGCCCCGCTGACATCTGCCTGTGAAACTCTGTGGGAGGCTGAAAGCTGCTGTTACTGCACTGGGTTGGAGGATGCACCAAGCGGTATCACCATTCAGGACAGTATGTGCCCAGGGAGGAATGCCCAGAACTAAAGGAAAAACATTTTTTTCATTTTAAATAGAGTAAAGGAGGGCTATAACCCCTTCAGTTTTTGGGGTTTTTCTTGGGGGTTTTTTTGCCATCTGTGTCCCATTGGAGGGATTTACCTTCACGCCCTGTCCCATAACCAAAACAGGAAGTGAAAGGAATTCCCTCCAATGTGAAGGAATTCCTCCCTGGTTGTCACCAGAACTAGTGTACCCATTGTTAGATTTCCCCTCTATTTCTGGTCTGGTGACAACCCACAATGTAGTATTTTAGCAGAAAATATGGGCTTTTATATCCTTTTATAGTGTGTACATGCCTCAATCCAAAGCACCAAGCGTGAATTTTGTCACCTCTCACTCCCCCATTGTATCTGCATGAGTCACTTCTGACACCACAGAATCTTGAGAGATGGCCCCACCCCCCCCCCCCCTTCCCTCCACAAAGAAGGTGATGTGCATGTTTGCAATTAAGACTGTGTAGAAAGAGATGTGTCCTTTCCCTCCACTCAGGTTTCAGATTACACTCACCTCCCCACGCTATGTTATGCAGTACAGTATATGAAGTTAGATCCCTGCCTCCTGCCTGCTGTAACTCAGAAATACCCTTTGACCTGTGTGTTTAAAAAGGCTGTAGAGAAGACAGGACTTCAGATAAGCAGGTACAACTAATGCAGGGTTTCTTTAATCTCTGTGTATCACCTGAAGCCAGTCACTTCAGTGGGTATACAGATATGTAAAGGTTCACAACCTCTTTAACTAAGTACAGGGTTATAGTACAAATTGAATCACCATCCTGAAGTTCTTCTTTCTGTTATTGGTTATTTTTTACACTTTGAAGCCTGACTCAAGTGATTTTTTTTGTTTTACCAGAGCAGAGAAGGTCTTGAACCCATTTTTTTTTTTTTTTTTTTCGTCGTCTGTGTCCCCACTGGGCAAACTGAACACAGACTGAAAAAAGAAATGTGGCAACCACTGCCCTTATTTATTATTTATACAATGGGCCTTTTGTGCTTTGTGTTGTACATTCTTCCACTCATAATGAAATAAGTTTGGGAAAGGCTGCAGATTGCTAAGAGGAAAATTCTTGGGACCAGTTTAATGCTATTTATAAAGAAAATTGCTGTGGGAATGTGATGTATTTAGAGGAAACAACAGTGGACATTTTAAGCAATGACCCAGCCAGCCCTGCTTTGAGTAGGAATGAACTGGAGGATCATTGATGGACATGGTAATGGTGCCATAGCAATTTTCATTTAGTGCCTGAAGATTTTTTTCCTATCCTTTAAAGTTGAAATCAACAATACTAACTGTTCCCATTCTCCTTGTGATGGGTCACAAAATAATGTCTGGGTCAATCCGCTCCATGACATCAGCCGACAAGCACAGCTCATGCAAAAATAAATTGCAGAAGCAGGATTGTAGTTTTTTTGACAGTAAGACTAATTGTAGCAACAATTAGTTTTTTCTTAGGTATTATGAAAGGAGTGATTGATCATTTTTGGTTATAATATTAATCCCTTCCTGACGAGCGTATGCAGATATGTGGTCTCAAAGAGGTGGGTCTTCTTCCATAAGGCCACATATCTGCGTACTTGTGTTTTTGCACTCCCAGTATGGAGACTGAGCTGTCGCCAACTCTCGAAGGACCAGATCTTGATCTCATGATTGCTGTGATAGCCTGTTATTAGCTATCACAGTGATCAGTAACTCTACAGCCTGCCCCTGTACTCTCTTTCTCCTCTTGAGTGGAAAAAATATACATTGCATCCTTTTCTCCTTGCTAAAGGAGAAAAGTGTAAACAAAAAGAAGTCTGTTACAAAAATAAAAATAAACTAAGGGTAAAATAGCTAGATCAGGGTTGGATATAGGTCCGAGATAGAGTCAAGGTCAGGTCAAAGGTCAGACTTTAGGGTTAGGGTCAGTATGTTCTTAAGTAGAATTTAAAAACAAATTTAAAAAAGCTTTTTTATTTAGTATTAGTGTCAGTTAGGCCCCTTTCACACTAGTGGACCGATCGGGTCCGCCTGTCAGTTTTTCAGGCAGACCTGAGCGGAGCCTCCAGTCTCCTCTATGGAGCAGCGACATCCGATCCAATCCTATCTGCTGAAAACAGACGGATCCGTCTGGGGAATCGGATGGCAGTTGGGTAAGCAGACAGACGGTCTATTTACATCCGACCACCCATAGAAGAGAGCAGGCTGTGTCTGGTCTGCATAAGCAGCGGGGATCAGCGGACAGATTCCCCGCTGAGTAGGTGGACTCCAATGGAGCCTGCCCCATGTGTCACTGTGTCTTAGGTAGGATCAGAATGCAAAATGTACACTACTGCGTCTAGGCCCCATTACCGGTACAAACAACAAATAGTGTACACATATGTGGTAATGCCGCTATTATCAGGAGTAGCAGAATTTATTTTGGGTTGTTCTTCGGTGGTGGGTCATGGTAAGAGCACAAAATTTACAGATAAAATTTTAAAAATTATATTTTTTTACTATATTGGGAGATATCAATTTCTATTTACCACCAAATAGTCCCATTTTGTCCTAAGTATATTTTACCTGAATATACTAAGTTGTTGCAAAGATATGTACAGTTTTACTAACACATGTCAAAGTTGTAAAACTGTTTTCAGGTAATAAGATTTGTGTTGACCTTCGCCATTAAGGAGTTAGGGTAAATCGAAACCCTTAAAGCGTATGCCAAAGTGTAAGCACTCCCTGGCTGCCAGTCCCAGAAGTCATCATGGCTGATACTCACTGATAGAGGTCTACACTAGAGATGGAGCTCAGTCTGAGCCCAGTTTCCCCTATGTATTTTAGGAAGGAATTCAATACAGTCTCAAGCCCTCCTACCAGTTGTCCTGGTACAACATAACATCCTTATCACTTTTCCACCCTTGTGCACGAACAGGCGCCACAACAATTACATACTCATGAGCAGAGCCTTCCTTCTTACATGGTCTTAGACCTGGTCCCTGGGTGGGATCTTGCACCACAACCAAGGATTGCCCTGTAGTAGCCCAGTAGTCCAGGTGGGTGCTTAATGAACCTCTTTGACCACTCCACCACCAGGACCCACCGTCACCAGGCCACCACCGCCTCCTGTCCAGAATTTCATTCCCCTGATAATACTCATAGTTTGTATTATGGCCTATGGGGGGCCACCGCCACATCACTGTGCGACACAAGGAAAAGGTAAAATATTGCAGGATGTTTTTACTTAAAGAATAAGGCCCCTTTCACACTGAGGCGCTTTCCTAGCGTTTTTGTGCTAAAAATAGCGCTTCCAAAACGCTTCTAAAACGCTGCCCATTAATTTCAATGTACCTATTCACAGTGGGGCGTCATGCTGGTGCCGCGTTTAAAAAAGTCCTGCAAGCATGATTTTTTGTGCTTATTCTGAGCGCTAAAAATAGCGCATTAAAAACGCCCATATACATTGAAATGAATGTAAAGCGCTTTAAAAACGCGTTAAAAGCGCCAGCAAAACGCCCAGAGGCTGTGGAAAGGTCAAAATACCAGGAAGTAAACAGGATGTAATGTAGGAGAATGTGCTATTTATTTAATGCTAGCGCTTGAAAAGCACTTGAAAAACGCCTGGGCATTAGCGCTAATTATAGCGCTAACGCGGGAAAAACGCGGCAAAAACGCGGTAATATCGCTTAATGTTTTGTGCACGTTTTTCAAACGCCTCAGTGTGAAAGTAGCCTCAGACACTTCTCTATTTATCTGCTATTGAAGTTCTTAATGATGTTTCCAACTTAAAGCAAGGAAGACTCCCAAAGGAAAAAAGACTAGTCCAGGCCCCTTCATTCCAATGCCTACTGAAGGTATGGGGCAGGGCAATAGCTCACTCCCCCCAAAGGGATCCCACCTTAAAATTGTAGACATGATGTTGCCCCTTACTTCTCTCATATGCAGGATTCAACTCACATGGCATGGCATGTGATATAAATGGCCAATTTCAGTCTCCATCTAAGAAACGTGGCAGGGTGACACCAGAGGAGAGTAATTGGGAGACAGTTGTCACCCCATAGCAGGAAGAGCCTGAACAAAGACTTTATAGGCAGAAGGGATTTATTTTAACAAAAGCTGCAGATCTAAAAATGTTGAAATAAAATTTTAAAATATTGAAATTACTTTTGAAAATGCTAAAGCTTATGTGAGATTTTAGTGATTGGCTTTGGATCTACTTTAATCACCATAGCAATGCTGTGGTAGTAAAGATCATAGAAGTGATGCTGTGCATTTTTTTCTCTGCTAGTTTGAATCAATGTAAATATGCAGAGAATGTTTCTGCGTTATAAATAAATGCTGTTATGCTGTTCAGGTTTCAATTGTAATATGAATCATTGTATCCATACTGTGACAGTCTTTCTGTGGTAGGGTAAATGACAGTACTTACAGAGCAGAGTTATTTCATAACCTGAGGTATGCATCCCCCAGGGAAACAGCAGAGCTTTAAGGGGTACTTAAAAAAAAATGCATAATATTGGCAAAAAAAGCTCTTCCCCCACATCTGTCACAGGATGCCAAGGTAATGCTGCATGTCCATTTAAAGTGGTTGTAAACCCTTACTATATACCCAGTGAAGTGACTATCCTTAGGTGATCCACAGAGATGAAACAAATCTTCCTACATAGGTTGTACCTGTTTATCTGTAGTTTTCTTTTCTCTACAGCTGTTTAAGGTACAGAATTTATAAAGCTTGTCTGAGCTGTCAGAAAAAAAGAGGGTGGAGAGCTGGAGTTACACACTGTGGAGCTCAGTGAGGAGGGTTCTTAGAGCTGATTGGAGGGAAGGGACACATCTCCCTCACACAGCACATTAGAACAGAGCTGAGGCTGTCAATCAGCTGGAGGCCCCACCCCTGTCACCTTTTTTCTCTTGGTGTCAGGAAAACTTGTCAGAGGTATTTCATGCTGATAGCAGAGGAACAAAGCAGCAGACAGAAATTACACTTAGTGCTCTTATCTGAGACAAGTACATGCTATAGAGGGATATGCTTTGTTCACATTTCATGTCTGAGGTTTACAACCACTTACAGGCCATCTGACCTTCCAGTAAAAGCCTACATTGCTGCCACTCAAGCCATGCTCTGTTAGGCCAGGGGTGCCTTTAGTCAGGCTCATGCTAGTCCTGCCCCTGCCTCTTAACCAGAAGTTTGAAATGTCTTAGAGAGTGAGTAGTAGAGCGTGGCTTGGTCTGAGAGAACAAGTGAGCAACCCTAGGCTTGGACTGTGGAAATGTAGTGAGCTCAACACCTGGCCTCCCCCTGACTGGCTGATTTCTGTGCCCCCCTGATTGTTTGACTGGGCTGTGGACATATTGTTGTGCCCCACTGTTCTACTGTTCCTACTGTAACTTGACCTGTGGATGTATTGGGGTCACCTCCTGTCGCCCAAGTAGATGTCTTCACGGACACTGTTGAACATGTTTCATCATGGTGTGCAAAGCATGTTGCTATTGAGCTACTTCTCCCCTCTCCCTCCACTATGGGGGGGGGGGGTACAATTTATGGTGCTGAGCTGCCAAGGGGTTTCCAAGTGAAAAAAGTTTTGGGAGCCAAAATATTGTGCAGCTTTTTATGTGAATCAGTGGGCTACTTTATGAAAATTGAAGGTTTCTCCAACCTTCACTAGGAAAATGCTTACTGATGGGACACTGTCACATATGGACTCTATTGATGGGACGTTTTCACACTTGGACTCTTTCTGATGGGAAGCTGTCACGTTTGGACTCTACTGATGGGATGCTGTCACATTTAGTATCTTTCTGATGGGATGCTGTCACATCTCTACTGATGGAATGCTATCATGTTTGGACTCTTTTTCATGGAACTCTTTGTGATGGAATTTTGCCAGGTTTGGATGCTACTAATGCGATGCTGTCACGTTTATACTATTTCTGATGTGATGCTGGCATGATTAAACTCTACTGGTGGGATGCTGTCACATTTGGACTCTACTGATGGGGCACTGTCACTTTTGGATGCTTTCTTTTAAAATCCCATGCTTTTGGACTTTATTCATGGGACGCTGTCCCATTGGACTCTTTCTGATGGAAAGCTTTCATGTTTGGACTCTTTCTGATAGGGTACTGTCATGTTTGGACCCTATTGATGAGATGCTGTCACGTTTGGAGCCTTACTGATGGGATGCTGTCATGTTTGGATTCTTTCTTTTGGGGCGCTGCCATGTTTGGATCCTAATGATGGGGCACTGTCACTTTTGGACTCTTTCTTTTAAAACCCCATGCTTTTGGACTCTATTGATGGGACACTGTCACATTTGGACTCTTTCTGATGGGAAGCTGTGATGTTTTGACTTTTCTGGGGGGGTGCTGTCATATTTAGACTCTTTTGTGAAGGGATGTTGTCACATTTGGAGCTTTTTTGATGGGACACTATCATGTTTGGACTCTTTTGATGGGATGTTGTCAAGTTCGCATTCTTTCTGATGGGATTCTGTTATGTTTGGACTCTACTGATAGGACACTGTCACATTTAGACTCTACTGGTGGGTTGCTGTCAAGTTTGGACTCTACGGATGGGGCACTATTGTGTTTGGACTCTTTCTGAAGGGACATTGTCACATTAGAACTCTTTCTGATGGGATGCTGTCATGTTTTGATGGTATGTTGTCACATTTGCAGCTTTTCTGATGGGACACTATCATGTTTGGACTCTTTTGATGGGATGTTGTCAAGTTTGCATTCTTTCTGATCGGATTATATTATGTTTGGACTCTAATGATAGGACACTGTCACATTTAGACTCTACTGGTGGGTTGCTGTCAAGTTTGGACTCTACGGATGGGGCACTATTGTATTTGGACTCTTTCTGAAGGGACATTGTCACATTATAACTCTTTCTGATGGGATGCTGTCATGTTGGGGGACTAATGATGAAATTCAATCAATTTTGGGCTCTACTGATGGGATGCAATCGATTTTGGACTCTACTGATAGGTCGATGTCGTGTTTGGACTCTACTGATGGGATGCTGTCACACTTGGATTCTACTGAGAGGGCACTGCCAAGTTTGGGCTCTATCTGATGGGATGGTATCACGTTTGGACTTTATCAATGGGAAGTTGTCACTTCTGGGCTCATGGGAGGCTGTCACATTTGGACTCTATTGATGGGACAGTGTCACTTTTGAAATCTGCATGGGGAACACTGTCACATTTGGACTCTTTCCAATGGGACGCTATAACATTTGGACTCTACTGATGGGTCACTGTCACATTTGGACTCTACTGTGGGATGTCAAGTTTGGACTCTATCAATGAATGGTGTCATGCCTGGATTCTCTCTGATGGTACGCTGTCATGTTTGGACTCTTTCTGATGGAGCGCTGTCATATTTGGAGCGTACTGATAGGATACTATTACATTTGTACTCTTTTGATGGGATGTTGTCAAGTTTGCATTATTTCTGATGGGATTCTTTCATGTTTGGACTATACTGGTGGGTTGCTGTCAAGTTTGGACTCTACGGATGGGGCACTATTATGTTTTGACTCCTTCTGATGGGACATTGTCACATTAGAATGCGTTCTGATGGGATGCTATCACGTTTGGACTCTACTGATGGGAGGCAATCACATGTGGACTCTACTGATGTGATCACTGTCATATTTGGACTCTATTAATGGGATGCTGTCACACTTGGATTCTACTGATGGGACACTGTCAAGATTGGACTTTTTCTGATGGGACGCTGTCACATTTGGACACTTTCTGATGGGATGGTATCATGTTTGGACTTTATCAATGGGTCAAAGGTCTGGACTGATGGGAGGCTGTCACGTTTGTACTCTAGTGATGGGACAATGTCACTTTTGTAATCTGCAGGGGGGGGGGGGGTGGGGGGCACTGTGACAATTGGACTCTTTCCAATGGGACCCTATAATATTTGCGCTCTACTGATGGGATGCTGGCAAGTTTGGACTCTACTGATAGGTTACTGTCACACTTGGACTCTACTGTGGGGTGTCAAGTTTGGACTCTTTCTGGTGGGGCACTGTCATGTTTGGATCCTATTGATAGGATACTATCATGTTTATACTTGTTTGATGGTATGTTGTCAAGTTTGCATTCTTTCTGATAGGATTCTGTCATATCTAGACTCTACTGATGGGACACTGACACATTTGAACTCTACTGATAGGATACGGATTCTACTGATGGGATGCAAACTATTTTGGACTCTACTGATTGTTCGCTGTCACATTTGGACTCTACAGTGGGATGTTAAGTTTGGATTCTACCGATGGAATGGAGTCATATCTGAATTCTGGATCTGGATGG